>JAJJKW010001984.1:0-18822 GCA_023805745.1 Isotricha sp. YL-2021b | reverse complement strand
AAAAAAATAATTAATTTGAGAAATTAATTGTTATAATAAGTTTATCAAAAATAGAAAAAAGGATATTTTTTTAGAGACAACGAGTATTATATATGAAGAAATAGTTTAAAAAAAATGAGAAATAAATTAATAATTTAGTAATTTAATTATGAAAAAAAAACCATTCAATAACCTAATCAATTTAATCAAATCTTATATTTTATAAAAAATAAATCTCAAATTGTCAAATAATGACAAAAATATAATTTTGGAAGAACAAAATTAAATAAAAGAGAGATAAGCTTAGAAAAAATTAATCATTTAAATGAAATATTAAATTTATTTAAAAATAATAATATTTTAAATAATTTAAATGAAATAATTAATGATACACTAAATGAAGAAGCATCTACTATTTATAATTTTAATATAAATGATATTCCAAGATGTCCTTAATTTAATTTAATTTTTCCCTTAAATTAAATTATAAAGAAGGAAATTTAATGATTAATTATGAATGTGAAAATGAACATAAAGGAAATATTTTATTAAAACAACACATGAATAAATAATAAATTAGTGTTTTAAAAGGAAAATTAAAAAGAAGTAAAAGAAAATTTTTATATTGTTCTAAATGTAATAATTTATTTGTTGTTAATGTTTACGAAATCATATTAATAGAGAAAAACATAATATTATGTTATTTGAAAGGTCTGATATTTTATCAATTAACTCCATTAAATTATTATTATTAATTTATTAAATAGTTCAAGATTAAGTTTTTTAAAAGAAAAAAATGAAAATTAAAGATTAACAGTTTCATAAAAAAGTAATTTTTACACAATTGTATATGAATTCGAAATTTATATGTTGTTTTTTGTATTAATTATTTTCATAAATAAAAAATAACAAATAAAGACATAGTTTATCAATGTATTGAAATAAAAAAATTAAAAAATATATAAATTATTATAATAAATCAAAAATGAAATTAAAAAATAAATATTGGAATTAAAGATGAAGTTTTATTTTTTAATTTTGATAATATTTTCAATTATACAATTCTCTTATGTTGATTGTGATTGTAACTACATTACAATTGGAGCAAACACAGATAAATGTGCAGTTATTGATAAAGAAGATAAAACAAAAAGTTGTTGTTATGTTAAAATTAAAAAAAATGATTATACTATAACTTATTGTACTGAAATTAAAAACACAAAAGAAGCAATAAAAGCTTATAGAGATGAATTCAAAAATGAACATGATTTAAGTTCTATATCAGTTAAATGTAATTCTTTTTTATTCAAATATTCTTTATTATATTTTATTTTTTCAATTCTTATTATATTCTAAAAAGTAATAAATAAACTAAATTTTTAGTCTTATTTTTAATTCACATTTATTATTATTAATAATATCTTTTTTTAATTATATAAAAAAAAATTTTTAATTTAAATCTATTATTAAAATAATTATACTGTTTTTCTAAATATCTAAATTAAGTATTTATAAATAATACAAAACTGAATTAAATACCTTATCTTTTGATATTATTATCAATTAAGTTACTCAAACATAAATTCTTTTTAAAATTGGAATGTATTCTTATTTTTTTTCTATTTATTGTTCATCAAATTTACTAAAGCTCATTTTGAATCTTATTAAGATTTAAATTTGAAATTTTGAAGAGCATTCTATACATATTATTTAATTTTTTTGATATTAATAAAATAATATATATCAAATAATAAATAATATTATAAAACTAATTAGGGAAAAAGTTGGAAAATTGGAAAAAATGTTTGAATTTGGAAAAAAATTTGAAAATTTTGAAAAAGTCTTATAAGTTACCTGGTTACATATTTATATAAAGAATCAATAGACATAACTGATCTCCTCAACATATTATTCTGGATATGATTTTATAGAATATGGTAATTAATCTTTTTCTTAATAAATTTTAAATAATATTTAGATGCTTCTCTCATTTCTATTTTTTAACTACTTTAAATATTTACAATTATTATTAAAGTTAAAGAAATGGAAAGAAGAACAATTAGAGAAAATATGATTTATATTATTAAATTAGAAAAATTAAAATTAATATATTTTTATGAACTATAAGAAACATAATTTTATTTTTCAAGTTTTTTTTTTTGAAACAAATTCTTTATATTTTTAAAATGTCAAATCTAATTTTTCATTCACAAATGAATAAAAAAATAAAAAAAAAAGTTGTTTAAAAACAATAAGTGATTTATTTTATGATTGACATTTTTTTAATTTATTTTATTTTTTTAAATTAAAATATAATTTAATTAAATCTATTTAATTTAATTTATATTTCATATATTAGGGATTCCAATCCCCAATTAAAAAAATTATGTTTTAAATTAACAAATAAAAATAATTTTTTTTATTTATTAATTTTATTTTTTTATTTATAAAAAAAATTTTTTTAGTTATATTTAAAATCTAAAAACAACAATCAAATTTTTTTAAAAACAAAAAAAAATATCAAAAAAAAAAAATCCAAAAAACTAAAATTTACAAAAATTCAATTCCTTTATTTTTAAATTCTTGAATCATATCATCAGGCCAAACAGAAGCTTGAACTTCAGCAATATGTGCAGTTTTCATAAAATACATACAAATTCTAGATTGTCCTAAACCTCCTCCAATAGTTAAAGGTAATTCTCCATTAAGAAGCATTTTATGATATAATAAATTTTTTCTATCTTCATGTCCAGATTCTTTTAATTGTTTTAATAAAGATTCTTTATCAACTCTAATTCCCATTGAAGAAAGTTCAATAGAAATATTAAGTGGTTCAAACCATAAAAGAATATCTCCATTTAATTCCCAATCATCATAATCAGGACTTCTACCATCATGTGATAATCCACTTTTTAATTTTTTTCCTATTTGTAATATAAATACAGCTCCTTTCTCTTTTGTTATTAAATGTTCTCTTTCTTTTGCACTTTTATCTCCATATTTATCTTCTAATTCTTGAGATGTTATAAAATATATATCATTTGCTAATGTTTTTTTTATTTTTTTTTCAGGAAATTTCTCTATTAATACTTTTTCAGTTTCTTTAAATACTTCATATATTTCTTTTACTGTTTTTTCTAAAAATTCTAAATTTCTTTCTTCTTTTGTAATTATTTTTTCCCAATCCCATTGATCAACATAAATTGAATGAATATTATCTGTTTCTTCATCTCTTCTAATTGCATTCATATCTGTATATAATCCTTCATTATATTTAAATCCATATTTTTTTAATGCTATTCTTTTCCATTTTGCTAATGATTGAACTATTTGTAATATTTTATTTGTCTCTTTCACATCAAATTCTACTGGACGCTCATAACCATTTAATAAGTCATTCACTCCTGTGTCTGATGGTACCATTATTGGAGCTGATACACGAGTTAAATTTAATTTTTCTGCAAGTTTACTTTCAAATGTATCTTTTATTACTTTTATTGCTTTTTGAGCTTCCAATTTTTCAAATAAAGGTTTGTATGATAATGGTATTATATATTTTGACATTTTTTTTTTTTGATAAAAAAAATTCAATATTTTTTGTTTATGATAGAAAAAAAATATAAAAATATTTTATAATTTAAATTAATTAAAATTAAGTATTAAAAAGCATTATAAAAGAGAAAGATAGAAAAGTTTAAGAGATATTTTTTATCATTAAAAAACACTGACTTATTGTTTTTGGTTAAATTCAAAAATTAATATTAATGAAATAGCATAGTACTTTTAATGAAAGAAAGTAAAATTTATTTGGAATAAATTTATTAATATTTTTTAATTAATGATTTAAAATTAAAATCAGTTTTATCATAAATTCAGTTTTTTTAAAATTGAGTAACTTCTAAATATTTTCTTTGATGTAACCAACCCATTCCTCCATTTCTTTTATTAAATTTTACAATATAAACACAACCTAATTTATCAAAAATAATTAGATCTTTTTTTTCATTGAAATAAAATAAAATAATATCATTAACAAGGACATTTTCATCTTTATATTTAGCATAACTTTCTTTATATTTTCGTCCCATTTTATTTCTAATATATTTAAAGAAAGTTTTTATTTTAGAAGGTTTTTTTCTACCATAATTATAATAATCTTGATCATCATCCTCACTAGTTTTAGCTTTAATATTTAAATATCTTCTTAATAAAGGATAAATATGAAAAGTTTTTTGACTACTTAATAAACACATAAATTTATCTTCTTGATCAAATTCAATTCCAGTTATTTTAACATTACCATAACCTCTCCATAAATATTTTCTTGCTTTATAACTTAATAGTGAATAAATATTTATTTTATCTCCTAAATTCGAAACTACTGCTAAAAATTTACATAATGGAGATAAACTTATATATTGAATTGAATCAAAATCTGAACATAATGTATGTTGAGTATATAATATTTTCTTTTCTTTTTCATAATTTTTCATTCTTATTTTATATATTTTAATGATTTTATTATTCATATTTGAAATATATGCCAAAATTATTTTTTTATTTGTTGAATTTATTGAAATGAAACCATCTTTTCCATTTATATCGGAAAATGAATATAATAATTTTAAATCCATTAAATAAAACATTAAGATTTTATGAAGAAGAACAATAAATATTGCTTTTTGATGAATAAATATATTATAAATTTTATCATCCAGATTATTTGAATCTAAAGTTACTTTTATTGAAGCAATTTTTTCCTTTTTTAAAAGATCATAAAATATTGCTTCATTATATGGAAAAATTTCATTACCTTTTTGTCCTACTAATACACATATATTACTTCTATAATATGGGTAACATATATCTATATTAGAAAAATCATCTCCTAAATTATCTGAAAATTCTTGAAAATTAATTGTATCAAAAAAATTAACTTTTTCTTTTTGAATTAATGTTAAGATTGATTTATCAGCATTCACAAAACATTTTACTATATTTAATTCTTCATTTATTTCAATAAAGTCTTCAAATATACTCATTTTTTAAAGAAATTATTATAAAAAGTTTTATATTTTTTTTTTAATATAAAATATTTAAAAAAATAAAATACTATTCAAAAATTTTAAATTAAAAGTATAAAAAAAGAAATGACCTAATTTTTAAACTCAAATCATAATATTAACTTTTTTGTATAATTATTGATTAAGAAAATTTTTGGTTTGACTCTAATATTTGAAAAAATTGAAATACATACCAAATAATTGATAACTTTAACAATTTAATAAAATGATTTACAATTTATATTAATAAGAATAAAGAAATAGGATTTGATAGACAAACAATTTTAAAAAAGAAGTTAATTAGAAGCATTAAATGAGAATTTTATTAAAAAATCAAATAATAAAAAATCAGACAAAATATATAAATAATTCATCAACATGTTTAAAAAATTTTTAGGTAAAATTAATTTATAAAAAAACATTTAAATAAATTTTAAAAAATTAAAAAAATTGAGATTTTAGAAAAAATAATTAAAAATAATTTGGAATTTTACTTAAAGAATATTAAAACATTATTAAAGAAATAGAAAATAAAAATAAAGTGAACATTTTGAAAATCATATTCTGAATGAATAGGACAAAATCAATTTAAAGAAAACAATTTTCAATGAAATATTTTTAAAAATATAAATGAAGATATTGTTTTATTAAAACGAAATTAAAAATTGAAAATTTAAAATTTAAGTTCGAAAATTAATGAGATATATTTAAAAGAATAGAAACAAATAATTATTGAAAAAAATAAAATAATCATGTATTGTCAAAGTCAGTTAAATAAATTATTTAATTATTTTTGATAAAAAAAATCAATTAATAAATAAAAATTTAATTATTTATACAAAATTATTTCATTTTATTTTTTATTTAACAATTTTTTTATATCATCATCACTTGAAGAAGATAAAGAATTTATGGAATCATTATAATTATAAGAAATAAAATTATTTTTATTTGCATTATTCATTAATAAAAATGAATATTTTCCATTTATTAATAAAGATTTAGTTTTAATCTGGAAAATATTAATATTAGTTTTTTTTTGAAGAAATTGTAATTGATTTTTTAATAATATATATTCATTTTTAAGATTATTTAATTCATTTTCTAAGCCAGAATTTTCTTCTTTTAATTTTTTTATGTCCTCTGATGTTATATTTTTCATTTGATAAGAAGACAAAGTTTTTTTTAAAAATTCATTTCTATGAAATTTTTTTTTTTTAATATTTAGTGAAGTATGATAGTTGATTGTAGAAGAATTTTTTGTTGAAATTGAATTGTCTTTTTGAATTTCATATAATCTTCTATTAACATATTGTTGAATTGTTTTATTGCAATTTTTTTCATTTTCATTTAAATTTTTAGTGTAATATTTTATTTGACTTGAAGGAGTAATTGATCTTTTAACTTTTATAGAAGGACTATAAGATAATTTTTTCATCATATATTAATTAGTTTATATAAATTAATAAAATAAAATATAAAATTAATAAATAATTGGTTCATTTTTTATTATAAATCTTCTCCTCTATTTATTTTATCGATTTTAATTGGTAACATTCCAATCATTTCTTCACACATATTTAAATTTTCTTGTAATTCAGGTCTTTCATTAAAGAAATTTTTTGAATTTTTTAAATGATTATAAACTTCTTGATATAAATTTAAACTTTTTTTAAGTGCTTCAACTCTTTTTTTAATATCTTTATTATAAATTAATTTTGAATAAATCCTTGCCATATTAGATTTAATAGTAATTATAGTAATAAAATCATCTACTTTTTTTTCTTCTTCTTTATTATATTCCTCTTCAATATACTTAATTATATCATTATAATAAAATAATCCTTTTTGACCTTTAGAATTAATTTCTTCAATTTCTTTATTTGTTACTTTTTTTTGATGTAATCTTAATAATTCATAATTAGATTCAAAAACTTCTGAAAAAATTTCTGCTAATTCTAAAGAAATTTCTTGCCATTGTATAATATAAACTTTGTGATTAATAGCATTATATATAGGTTCTAATAAATTTATTCTTCTTTCTTCCATTGCAAAAACTCTATTATTATCATTTTCAAATTGAATTAATAATTTATATAGTTGAGAAATATCCATATTTATTTGTATATTTTCAGTAACATAACCATCCATTATAAAAAATGTTAAAGCTTTTTTAAATTGAGTATTTGATAATCTAAAAAGAGTTTTTGCTTGTTCTAAATTTTTTACATCTTCTATTTTTGGCCAAACAATATTTAAAGAATTTATAGTAAATATTCTTTTATTTACTATTGAATTTAATTCATCATTATCTGAAATGAAAACTTGTTCTTTAGCTCTTATTACTGCAAATCTTAATCTTTCCAAAAAATATTTTCCTAATTGATTTTGAATAGAAGCTCTTAATTTCTTCTTTTTATTTAAATCTTCTGGAAGAAGTGACATTGCACTTATTAAAATATATTCTGCTTGTGCATAATATTGATTTGTCATATAAAAATCACTTAAATTAATACAATTTACTAAAGCATCTTTTAAATCATATTCATTAAATTCAATTTGTCTTTTTAAAGTAATTGAACAATATTTAATTGCTTTTTTTTTAAATCCTAGTTTTGTAAATGCTTGAGCATAATAAAAGATAGTTAAAGTATAATTATGTTCAAAAGTTTGTTTATTTATTCCACCATCAATATAAAAATTAAAAAATTCAATATCATTATTAATATTATTTTCAGTTAAAGAACAACAAGTTTTCATAAATTTAGTAAAATTATTTGTATAATTATATACATTTAAATCTGAAAAAACTTTATACATTTGTTCTGCTTTTCCTAAATGTCTTAAACCTTTTTTTATTTCTCCTTTATTATAATATATTATACCTAAATTATTATATATTTCTTGATATATATTTATATATCTTATTTTTATAATTATTGGTAATGTATTAAAATAATCTATTGCTGTATTAAATGGTGTTTCACAAAGTGATTGGTCTTCATTGGATAAATTAAACATTCCTAAATAAAAATTTAATATTCCATTTAAACATGAAAATATTATTTTATTTGATTTAAAGTATTTTATAAAAGAACTCTCTAAAAGTGATTTTATTATTTTTATTGCTTTATCTTTTTTTTCTTGAGATTCTTCTTGAATATATTCATTTGCTCTTTCTAATGAATATTGAAAAATAGTATATAAAAAAATTAATAGTTCTTGTTCATCTTTAGAAATTATATTTTTTTTTGTTTTTGAATCTTGAATTTGAGCTGAACCTATTTTTTCATTTAAATTAACTTCATCATATATTTTATTTATTTTTTCATTTAATTTTTCGTTTTTATTTTCCATATTTCAATCTTTGAAATAAATTTTTTTTAATATATAAAATCTTCAATAATTGTAATGGCATCTCCAAATGAACAAATACCAAATAATTTAAATTCAAATTCAGAAAATAATATTAAATTATCAGACTTTTATAAAACATTTTATCCATTAAGAAATGATATTTCAATTTTAGATTCTGCCAAAAGTGCAAAAATAGAAAATAAAAATTTAGATTCAAATGATGAAAAAACAACAGAAAAAAAAAGTAGAAAAAGTACAAAATCTTTAGATTCTTCAAATAATAAAAATGGGAATCAAATAAATGATGGAGGAAATAATATTAGTTTAGAAAATATTAAATTAATTGAAAAAGAAGAAAAACTAAAAAAAGAAGAAAAACTAAAAAAAGAAGAAAAACTAAAAAAAGAAGAAAAACTAAAAAAAGAAGAAAAATTAAAAAAAGAAGAAAAACAAAAAAAAGAAGAAAAACTAAAAAAAGAAGAAAAATTAAAAAAAGAAGAAAAACAAAAAAAAGAAGAAAAATTAAAAAAAGAAGAAAAACCAAAAAAAGAAGAAAAACTAAAAAAAGAAGAAGAACCAAAAAAAGAAGAAAAACTAAAAAAAGAAGAAAAACTAAAAAAAGAAGAAAAATTAAAAAAAGAAGAAAAACTAAAAAAAGAAGAAGAACCAAAAAAAAAAGAAAAACCAAAAAAAGAAGAAGAACTAAAAAAAGAAGAAGAACCAAAAAAAGAAGAAAAACTAAAAAAAGAAGATATTAAAATTGAAAAATTAAGTGTGAAAGAAATATTTAAAAAAAGAAATAAAACATTTATTGAAGAATTCAAAAGATATAATTTTACATATTCAACAATAGTAGAATATAATGAAATGAATAGCTCTTCTTTTATAAAATCAAGATTATTAATAAATAATAATAGATTATATATACTTCAATTAGAAAAACCAAAAACAAGATTAAATTCAGATGAATCATTAATAGAAAAAATAAATTTAAAATTTAAAAAATTATCAGAAGAAAAGATAAAAGAATTATATGATATTTCTCATCCAATATTATCTTTAAATTTTAATACAATAACGTGTAAATTATTAACAGAAAAAAAAACAAATACCTTAATATTAAACATTTTAAATTTAAAACCTCAAATATTTAAATTTAGATTTACTAGCAAAGAAATATTTAATAAATATACAATAATAATAAATCAATCAATAATATCATCAGATGGAAATAAGGAAAATTTATTTGGAATAAGTTTACGTTTTAAGGATTATTATAAAAATAATACATTAACAACAGATGAATTTGAAGAAATAGCAAAAACAGGAGATATATTATTATTTCAAGGAAATGAATGTCTACCAAATCTTCAAAGATTTTTCACAAGAGATCAATATGATCATGTTGCTTTAATTAAAAAAAATGGTGGTTATATTTCTATTTATGAAGCTACTTCTTTAAGAAAATGTTCTCCTATGATTTGGGATATTTTTAAATATGATTTATTTCCTTTAGTTTATAGAAGAATTGTTTATAGAAGATTAATTATTGAAGAAAAAGATGAAAATAAAAGAAAACAAATTCAACAAAAATTAGAAAAAGATATTGGAGATTTTATTACTGAAACTTTTAAAAAAGAATATTATTTATCTATACCTTCTATTTTATGTTGTCATAGTCCAAATGATTATGAAAAAAATAATAATTGGAAAAAAAGTAAAGGATTTTCTTGTTCTTCTTTATTAACTGCTTGTTATTATAAAGCTGGTGTTTTAAATTTTGAAAATGGAGTTCATAGTAGATTACCTGGTCATTATTCACAAGATAAATTATTAAATTTTAAAGAAGGATTTTCACTTGGACCAGAAAAAATAATTGAATTTAGTGAATAATGTTTTTCTAAAATTTTTTAATTTTTATAGTATATAATTAATTTTATATTTCTAAATTTTTTTTTCCAAATTCTCTATTTTTTTTAATGAATAATAAAAATGATTGTAATGAAAGGAATAATGCGAGGAAACAAATTAGAGATGCTATTTTTTTTAATGGAGATAGTATTGATTTTACAAAAGTTTCTATTGAAGATACTGTTAATAATATTGAAGATTTTATTTTTAAGAAAAATAATATTGGGAATGATTCTAAAAAATATAGAAATATAGTTAGAGATACAATTATGAAAATTAAAAAAAATGAAAATTTAAATTTTAAAAAAGATTTATTTTCTGAAAAAATAAATACTGAGGAATATTTAAATAAAATTAATCAGGAGAATTATAAAAATGTAAAAAATAATAATGCTATTGAAAATAAAAGGAAAATTGTTAATCCTCCAAAATTTAAAATTCATAATAAAAGTAAATCTTTTTCAGGTAATGTAATTATTAATAATAATAATAATTTAAAAAAATCTGTTGATAGATATGATGAAGAAATTAATGAGAATATTGTAAAACCTGAAATGATTGAAAAAATAAATGAATCAATTAAAAAAATCAATAATAAAGTAAATGAAAATACATCTAAAAATATTATTATAGAAAAAGTAAATGTAACAAATAGTAATAATAAGAATGATAATAATGAAATTTCAATTAATAACAAAGATGACATCTCCAATTTAAAAATTAGTAAAGAAAATTTTTTAATGTCAAATATAAACAATGATTATGTTACAATGTTAGATAATATTTCATCAATTAATAAAACTAAAGAAGAAAACTCTAAATTTTCAAATAATAAAAAAGATTTAAGAAGAAATTTGTCATTAAATAATATTAAAAATAACAAAGAAATATTAGAAATACAAATTAAACAAAAAGAATTAGAAATTGAATGCAAATTTTATAAAAAGGAAATATTAGAATTAAAAGAAAAAATAAAAGAATTACAAAATGAAAATATAGTATTATCTTCAAATAATAAAAAATTACAACTTGAAAATTCATTTTTAAAAGAAAAATTTCAAAGAACTAATAATGAAAATATTAATTTAAAAAAATTAAACGAAGAAAATAATAAAAATTATTCTAAATTAAAAGAAAAAATTGAATTAAAAACAATAAATTTAGAAGTTAAATTAACAAATTTTTTAGAAAATATCAAAACATCAAACTTTAATATCACAGAAAACAAAAATGAAATAAAACAAAAAAAAAATTCAAATGAAATAATTTCAGAAAATTTAAAAATAGAAGAAGAAAGGGAAAAACAAGAAAAAAAACATATAAAACAATTATATGATGAAAAAAATCCATTTATAGATGCCAGTGCATCATTTTCATCTTTTATAAATTCATCAAATAAAAAAGAATAAAAATTGAATGTAAAATATAAATATAATTAAAATATAAATATAAATAATATTGAATTAATTAATTAAATTCTTTATAAAAATTATTAAATGGTAATAGATAGTACTATAAAACTTGTATTATTTATATTAATTGGAATGATTATAATAATAGGTTTAATTGTATTATTTTTATATTTTTGGTGTAGAAAATCAGAAGAAGAAATTGAAGAAGTAAAAAAAATTAATAAAATAAAAATTCCCCAAACAAGTTATATTAATGATAATAAAAGTATCACAACAAGAAGTGAAAATACAATAGGAATAAAAAGTAATAGAATAATTCAATTTGACCAAACTTTAAGTAGAACTAGAAAACCTTTAAATAATTTTAATGTAAGTTCTATTATAAAGAAAGAAATAATTAAACAAGAAAAAAATAATATTGATGATGATATCACAAGTAATAATAGTAAAGATATCAGTTATTATGAAACAAATGAATATGAAAATACAGATTTAGAAAATAAAATAAAATTAGAAATGGGAAAATATATAAGAAAGAATAATGATTTAGATATTAATACAAATAATGATGAAAGAGAAAAAGGAGAAATAGAAAAAAATATAAAAAAGAATAACAATTTAGATATTAATATAAATAATGAAGAAAAAGAAAAAACATTATGAAACAATCAAGATAATTTGATAAAAAAGATTTTTTTCATTGTATTATTCTCAAATTAATAAATAACTTATGTAAATAAAAAATATTAGATATAAATCTTTTAAAAAAGATTTTTGACCCAAAAAAAATATATATATTTAATTTAATTTTTAATCAATTCTTCCAAAGCAGGGAAAAAAACATTATTTTTCCAATTTTTAAAGTCTTCATTAATATTTTTTCCATCATCTCCTAAACCAAGTTCACATAATTTAAACATATATTTAGAAAAAATTTTATCAAATAATTTTCCTTGAACATTATATTTTGGAAATGCAGAATTACCTAAACCAAAAACAGCAAAATTACATTTATTATTAGTAAATTGTTGCCAAAAACTATCTTGTTGAATCATATCTGTAAAATCAACTGCATCATCAGTTGGTTCTCCATCTCCAAAAGTAGATACAATAAATAATATTAATTTATTGTTATTAAATTCATCAATTGAAGTTACTTTATCTGCTTCTATTACTTTACAATTTATATTCTTTGATATTGATTCCTTTTCTAAATCTTCTGCAAATTGCTGAGCATTTCCACTTTGAGTTGCATATATTATTGTATAAGAAAAATTAGACATTTATATTTTATATAAATTTTTATTTTATTTTTTTTTTCTAAAATTCTTTATTTATGGAATAAATTTAATATATAAAAATGGGATGTGCTACAGTGAAGGAAAAATTAGAATCTCAAATTATGCAAATAAAATTAGAAAGAGTTGATATTAGAACAGAAAGAGAAGATAGAATAAAACAATATGAAAAATTAACAGGAGAAAAATTAACAAGAAAACCAATTCCAGATTATTATATTCCAGATGAAGAAACTAATCCTACTGATGTTAGAAATGATAGAAAAAATGGAACTAAAATTAGTAAAGTTTCTAAAACTTCTCGAAAAAGTTCAAGAAAATATAAAGAAGAATCTGAAGAAGATGAAGATGAAGAAAATGATGATAATGATGATGATGATAATAATGAAGAAGATGAAGATGAAGATAATTATGATGAAGATGAAGATGATGATGATGATGATTATAGAAGAAATAAAAAAAAAAATAATAAGAATAGAAGAAGAAAATAAAATCTTTTATTTTTTATAATTTTTAAATTTGTTTGAAATTTGTAAATTATTTGATTTAATTTGTAAATTAGACAAAAAAATAAAGTTTATTGAAATTGGGATGTTTAAATTATATATATTTATTGAATTGAGATAAATTAAATAATATATAACATTTAATAAACTTTAAAATAAAATAAAATGTTATTAAATAGAAAAAAGTGAAAATATTATTATTTATAATAAAAATATTTAAAAATAAATATTTATAATAATTCTAATCTTTTTTCTAAAGCTTCTTTTATCTGTCTTTTTGATTCATTTGTTAAATGATGTTTTTTAACAAAATTATGAATTATTTGATTAACATCATCATTCTTATAATAATTTAAAATATCTTTTTTATTTCTAATTTGTATTTCCAAAGTAATTAAAGGTTCTTTTTTATTTACTTTATTAATTTTATTAAATTTATTAAAAGTGTCTTTATAAAATTTTTTTTCATTATCAAAAACCATTTCTTTATGTAAACTTAAATCAGAAGTTTTATAATTATTTCCATTAAATAAATTCTTATTTCTTTCATTTCTTAAATTTCTTGCTTGTTTATATCTAGAAATTTCTTGTTGATAACTATAATCATTTAGTATTGGATGTTCATTAAACATTTTTTCATTAAGAGTTGAAGTTGAATAATAATTTAATTTTTCCTCTTCAATTTTTTTATCAGAAAGTTTCTTTGAAGAAAATTTTTTTGTTGAAATTGAACGATATAAATTATTATTTTTGTTTATAATTGGATTAAAAGTACATTCTCTTAACTTTTGTCTCTCATTTTCATCTCTTAATTCTTCTATTTTATTTTTTCTTTCTTCTAACATTAAATTATAAGATTCATTTAATTTTTTTCTTTTAATATTTATGAAATATTTATCAACAGTTTTTGAATGATTATATTCTTTTTCTATTGAATATTTTTGTTCTAAATATTCTTTATCTTTCTGACTTCTTAAATTAATATAATAATTACTTCTATTATATCTTAATTCTTTGTATTTAAGCTCTAAAGCCTTTCTTTTATTAATTAATTTATTATAGTTTTTAAAATCTATCCATTTTAATTTTTTTTCTATTATTTCTTTTATATCATTTTTATATAAATTATTCAAACATAAAAGAAAAATTAAAATTAAATCACTATTTTTTCTATTTGAAAGAGAATAAGAAGTTAATTCTTTCCAAATTTCTTTTATTATATTTATATCTTTATCCTCATTTATAAAATGCATATGTTCTAATAAAATTTTTAATTCATCAAAGTTAATTGTTGGATTTTTTAAATAAGAAACTGATTTTATATTTTTTATTTCTTTTTGATATTGATTAATAAAATTATTAAATAACATTTTATTTGTTGATTTATTTGTAAAATGAATTTTCTTTTTATTTTTATTAAATTCTTCAGTTGATTTTGAATTTTTTAATTTAAATTCTTTTGATTCATTATGCAATTTATTGACTAAATTATTTATTTCTTTATCATTCAGTTTTTTATTTTTTATATTTTCATTTTTATTTTTTGATTTGTTCCTTATTTGACTATTTGTTCTTATTTTATAATCATATTTTACCTTTTTTTTTAAATAATTTAAATTTATTTTATTTATTTTTGGTTTATTTGAAAAATCTTTATTTCTTTCTTCATTCAATTTTTTTGATAATTCATCAATATCTTTTTTCTTTTTTTTACTATATAATTCTTGTTTATTATTAAATTCATTTATTTTTTTTTCTATTTGTTGAGGAGGAAATTTTTTAGAATTAAAATAATATATTTGTTCAAATCTATTTCCAATTGTTTTTTTATTTGTGTTTTTTTCTAAGAAATATTGATTATTTCTCTCTAAAAAATTTTTTATCAATTGATTGTTATCAGAATTATTAATTTTATCAGAGTAAATTGCTAAATATTGTTCATTTGTGAAATCTTCATAATTATAAATTTTTTTCTTATTTTGTACAATTTTAAAATACATATCTTCTGCAATTTTACTAAATATAGTTTTATCAGGTAACTCTTCTTTATTATTATTTACACTTTTATTTTCAATTTTATTTACATTAATATTTTGATTTTTATTTGAATTGTTATTTTCATTATCATAATTTTGGATAATAATACTATTATTACCATTTAAATTAATATTTTCATTAATATTTACATTATTATTATTCTCATTAATAGTATTTTCAATAATATTTTTGTTATTATTATTATTTTCATTTTTTTTTAATTTATCATTTTCATTAATTATTTCTTTATTATTATTTTCATTATTATTTGATTCTTCTTCTTTTCCAAAAGAATTATTAAATAAAACATTTTTATTTTTTTCTTCTTCATCTAATGGTTCATAACTATAATTATCTATTATTTCATTTTCATCATCATCGATATTTTCAATTTCTGTTTGTTCATTTTTTATTAAGGATTTACTAATCACATCAACAGTAAAATGACTTAATTCAGTGTTATCCATTTATTTAAAATTTAATTTTCTATATAAAATATTTTTTTATTTAAATTACTAATAAATAAAAAATTATTTAATTTAAAAAATTTTTTCTTGTTGAATTTTTAGTTGATGAAGATTCTGTTTTTTTATTAGTTAAAGTTTTTGAAAAATAGTTTAAATCAGAATTTGAAGAATTTTTAGTTGAATTGATTCTTTTAAATAAATTTTTTTTTGAACAAGAAATTAAATTTTTAATTTCTAATCTTTTTTTTTCATAAAAATTTATATTTGATTGGTTTTTTTTTTCATTTTTTATCCAATTATTAATTTGAAAAGTGCTCAAATTATTTTTTTTTTGTTTTTCATATTTTTTATATTTATTAAAATATAATTTATCATCACTTGTATAATTATTTAATTTTTTTTTTTCAAGAAAATTATTATTTTTTCTTCTATAATAATTATTATAATTTTCTATAGGAGAGGTATAATTAGAATAATTTTTTCTAAATATAAATTTGGAATTAAATATTTTCCCTTCAAATTTAGGAATAAAAGAATTAGATTTATTTTTATTATAACTTTCAGCTTTTTTTTTTTCTTCATCTGTTACTTTCATTTCCTTAAAAATCTTTATAACTTTTCTATTTTTCAAATAATTATTTGATTTTGTTAATCTCGTTTTAAATAAATCAATTCCTACATTTAAATTAAATTCTATTTGGTTATTTTTTTCAATTTTTTTTTTATTCATTGGATATATCATTAAATATAAGTCTTTAAACTTATTATTTTTTTCTATTAAATTTCTTAAAATTACTTTTCCATGAATGTTATTACTGTTTATTTTTTTTTCTAAAGCAGCTTTTTTTTCATTATTAATATTATTATTATTATCATCTATATTTATTTTATCATCTAATTTAATATTAATATTATTTGAGTTAATATTATCATCTTTATTTGTATTTTCATTATTATATATATCCATATTTTAAATTTAAACCAATAGAATTAATTAAAATTAAATAAAAAATTACAAAAAAAATTCAAAATAAAATAATAATTTATAAAATAAATAACTTTTGTTAAAAAAAAAATGAGAGTAATTGTAACAAGAAATGGAATAGAAGTTGTAGAAGAATTAGATGAAATGAATAAATACAATCCATTATCATCCCAATCAATTGGAAAAAAAAATTTAACATCATATAATAAAAGAAATATGAGTTTAGATTCTAGAAACAAAAGTATATATACAAATACATATTCATCATTAAATGAAACAAGAAAATCAAAAAGAAATACATCTCATTTTGATTTTGATATAGAAAATATCCCTCAAAATGAATTAAAAAAAGCAAAAGAATTAAAATTAACAACAACAAAAATTTCTTTTCCTAAAAGTTTTGCTCATAATTATGATGATAATGATACTTCTTCAAATATAATTGATTCTAATTTTCAACTTCCATCTATAGCAAATACTTCTCAAGGATTGAATACAGAAAATTCAGGTTTTTTAAATCAAAGATATTATTCTTTTAGAGATATAATTCCAAGTAATAAAATAACTACTATGAAATTAAATATAATAAAAGATAGAAAAATGAAAGATAGATTAAGTAGAATAGATGAAACTAAATTTAGAAGTGTTTATCATCCAAAAACAGAACTTGAGAATTTTGATGATGTTTTAGATTGTCAAAAAATAAATCCTAATAAAATGGGATTAATTAGATATTTGAATGAAAGTAAAAATCCACAACCTATTACTTTAAAAGATTTAATTAACTCAAGTAATAATAGAATTAATAGAATGAATAAAATGTGTCAAATTTTATTAAGACAAAAAGACCAACAAAAAGTAATGAGTCAAAATATTCAAAAAAAAATTAAAAGTGAAATAAATGCTGAATTTATTGAATATCAAAATGAAATAAATTATATGAGAGATAATATAAATGAATTTAAAGAAAAAATGGAAAAATATAATGTTAAGAGAGTTGACCATAAAGAAAATTATAAAGATTTATTTCATATTATGGAAACTAAAGTTTGGGCTAAATATGATTTTGATAGGTTAAATAAAAAAAGTACTCCAAGAGCTAAAAATGATTATAATATTACTTCTGATGATAATAAAAATGAAGAAAATAAAAATAATTTACCTGAAATTGAATAATTTTTTATTTTTTATTTGTTAATTTTTTAAATATAATTCCTAAATAATCTAGATATTATTATTTATTAAAGATATTATATAAAATTATAATTAAACAATAATAGAGTTATATAAAAAATATTAATTAATATTTCGTTTCTTTATCAAACTTAAGAGCAGACCTACAATGGAAAATTATATTTTGTAATAATTATAATTAGTAAATAAATTATTTTCATTAAAACCATTAGTTATTTTGAGTTAATTCATTTTCTAATTTATTTAATTGGTTTAAATAATTAAAAACTTTTGTTTTAATTATATAGAAACAAATGTTTAAAATATATAAAAAAAATCTCAGATTCAAAGGGAATTTTTATCATTATTAATTTCTTTTGATTAAAAAATATTTTAAAATATAATTTAATCAATAATTAAATCCCTATCAATTACAAAATAATATGTTCATTTATTTAAATTGGAATTATAATAACAATGTGTTTTTAATATAGAATCAAAAAGGTATTTATAAAATTATAAAGGAATAATCTACAACTATATTATTTGTTTATATTTTGAATTAAGAGATTCCAATGATATTCAAAATAAATATATTCTTTAACATAATTTATTTTTTTTGATAAATAATTTA
>JAJJKW010001983.1:0-18833 GCA_023805745.1 Isotricha sp. YL-2021b | reverse complement strand
TTGCTCCTTATTTACCTCCTCCAACAGGAAGATTTGAATGGAGTTTAAATCCTTTTAAAACTTTAATCAATGTGTTGGTCCTAGTTTCAGAAGAAAAATGTATTGTTGGATTTGTGCTATTTGCTGTCTTATTTATTTAGCATGTTTATTACCTTATATGATTCTACATTTCTTTGGACAAATTGCTAATCCTTTTAATTATACAAAGTAAGATTTTTTTTTATTTATATTATTTATTTAATTTTATTAAGAAAATTTTTTTTCTTATAAAAATTTTATTCTTGTTTCAATAATAATAATATATAAGGTTTAATTTAATGATTTTATTGCTCTCATTCTATTCAAAAATTCAGCTATTTTAACATAAGTTTTTCCTTTTTTTCTCAGTGAATAAAGTAGAGATAATAATAGTTCACATATTATTTCAAAAATCATTAAATCACTAATAATACATATAACTATCCCAAGTATAAAACTATCTTGTTGATTTTTATATGTTGAACAAAAAGCAAAAGAAAAATAGAAACTTAATAAAATATAAAAAACATCAATTAATATTCCTCCTAAATAGTAATATTTTCGATACATAAGATAATCAAAAAATTTCAAACTTTCTAAATAATTTCCATCATATAATAAACAATATAATTTTCTTGATTTTTGAATATTTTTATGAAATAAGAAAGAAGGAATATATATTAGAATACAAGAGAAAAATATTGATATGAGAATATAAATTATAAATATAATAATACTTTTATTATTTTTGAGTTTTGGAAAAATTATAACATTTTCATCTAAGGCAAATAAAATTGATAAGAAAAATGTATATAAAGATAATTGTGCAATAAAATTTAAAACTCGTTGATATCTATAATACATTATTGAAAAATTACCAAACAAATTAAATAAAATATATCTTCTTTTAAAATTTAATTTAAAGAAATTAAATGAAGAAATGTTTAAATTATAAAATTCTATTAATAATTGGGATTTTGTTAATTCATTATTTAAATTTGGTAAACTTTTTTTAAGATTATCTTTCTCATTTTCAAGATTTTGGTTTTTTACTTTAATTTTAAATTTGAGATTCATATCATTTTCTTCCTTTTTTTGTCCAAATATTTTTAAAGATTCTTTATAATCATCATTATAAAAATGTAAATTTCCATGTTTTTTTTTAAATTTAATAATTTCTTTATTTTCTGAACTTTGAATACTCTGAATATTATCATTAGAACTAGAAATTGAGCTTGATTGTGCTTTACCAAATAAATTATTATATTTAGTTATTTTAAAATTATTTTTTTTTGGAGGATTACCATAGAAAAACTTAGATATTTTATTATCAACAATATTTTTTTCTGAATTTTCTTTGAAAAATTCAATTTCTCTCTGAGTATTAATACCTGAAGAATTATCTTTTAATGGCCTTGCACTAATTGGAGCATCAGAATTTAAATCATTTTTGAAAAAATTCAAATCAATATTTTTTGATTTTTCTTCATTTAAATTTAATATTTCATTTTTATCTTTAATTTTATTTTTTGATTTAAGTAAATATTTTTCTTTTTCTAATTTTTTTTTATCATCAGGAGATAATTTAATATAATTATGTAAATCAAATTGATCTATATTTTCATATGGAATATTTTGGCTTACAATTGTTTTTTTTAAATTATGTTCTATTGCATATTTTGCAGGATATTTATATGATAAAATTTTATAGGTGATAAGAGTAAAAATAAATAAAGAAAACAATGATATATAATAATAAAACATGTGATTTTTAATATAATTATTTTTATTGAAAAATAATTGATATTTTTTTAAATAAAAAAATCTTGAATTAGTATGTAAATTTAAAGCAATGTCATAGTATTGAACTACATATTCATTATAATCATCAGTCATTAAACTTGAAGATGAACATATAATATAATTATCATCTGTATATTTAATATAATCTAAAGATGATGATTGGAAAATTTTTTTATCTTTATTTTCTGAATTTTCATAATCAATTATATTACAAGAAAAATTAAAAGGTAAATAATTAACTTTTCTTCTTTCTTCTAACGATATATCATGAACTTTCCCTTTTTTATCAATATAAACTGGATCACTTAAAATAGATGAAGAAAGTGAATTTTGATTTTCTGGAGAAAGTAAATATTTTTTCTCATTTAATTTATTTACTATTTGATATTGGGATATAGGGAAATATAATTGTAAATATGAATCACAATTTTGTATAAATATTATCTTTTTAGTTTTTTTATCTAAAAATTTAAAGGTTATTATTGGTGAACTATTCTCCCAATATAAATTATAAGTAGATAAATATGGAGAAATTTTATAATTTATTCCTATAAAAATTGCTGAATTAGCTCTATTTAATATTTTATTTAAACATAATGAAGGATCAATATAAGGCTCATATTTAATATTTTCATCTTTGAAATAATTATGAAAATCAAAATTATTATTTATAATTGCAATATATATATTAAAATCTTTATTTTTATATTTCAATTCTTTTTCATTTGTTGCATAAAAATTAAGTAAATTATTTAATCCTTCTTTTATTAAAGAAAAATAACTTTTTATATTTGATTCATCATTTTTGTTCATTGAATAATTTCTTAAAATAGTTTCATTAATTGATTCTTCTATATTATTATAAGAATTTAGTTTAAAATTATTAACACCTCTTATTCCAAATTCAAAAAGATAATAATATATATCAAAAAAAATTTCATATCTATTTTCTTTTTTCATATCTTCAGGAAATTTTTCAATTAAATTATTTATAAATTGTATAACTTGAATTAAATAATTTCTTTCTTTAAAATCGAATATTTCTGAAGATGATTTAATTAAATTATGAATTGAATTTACAATTAATTCATTATAACTATCTTTTTTTTGTTCTAAAATTTTAGTATATATATTCCTATAAACTGGAAGCAATTTTTCATAATTTTTTTTAGAAATTTGACAAAAATTTCCTAAATAATCTTTCTCACAATTACAATATAAAAATTTATAAATTAAATAACTATTTCCTTTTGAATTACAATTTAAATCATTTATTTTTGGAATTGGATTATATAATAAAAGTTTTTCACTTTTAATTCCATTTAAATCATAATTTTTAACTTCAGTTCTGTCTAAAAAGATATTTTTATTATTTTCATATAATGAAACTAATAAATCAACTCTATCAAATAATTGTTTATTAGTTAATTCATTATCAAAATTAAAAATTTCATCAATTTCATCAATATTATACTGATTATTAGAGTCATTTTTTTCAATAATTAAAATAGGAAGAATAGTGAAATTTAATAAGTTATATTCATTTTTACAATAACATTTAATATAATGTCTATAATTTTCTTTTTCAAAAGGATTTAATTTATTGAATTGATAAACTAATTCATTATTTTTATCCCAATCTTGAATAATAACTTCATTTTCATTATTATTATTATCATTATATAAATAATCACTATTTTGAATATGAGTAAATTTATATTCTAAATTATTATAATCTGTTTTAATATCTGAACATTGATTACATGAAAAAAGAATATTAGAACCAACAAAACCAGAAGAAGGCATTGAATTTATTTTATCTAATAATGGATAATCACACATAATTAAGATAAATTTAAGTAAAACTTCTATATAATGTATTTGATCTTGATTATATTTTATGACAGATAAATTAAATACATATTTATAACCATATTTAAAAAAAGAGTTTTTAACATTAACCTCTAATTGTGTTAAATCAGTATCATCTTCAAAAGGTGATTCATTAGGAATATCATTTTCATTTTTATAATGTCTATTTTTATCTTTATTTAATCCTATAGTTTCATCTCTATTAAAACTCCATTTAAGAGAATAACCACCTGAAGTACTATTAATAATTTCAGCTTTAATTATCTTAAAATTATCTCTATTAATAATAATATCTTTATATAATTTATTATTTTCATTATAATCAAATTCATCACTTAACATTATAGGATATATAATAATACCATGACAATTAAAGGGACCACACATATTAGGAGTATCAATTAATTGTGTAAGTGAATATTGTTCACAATCTTCAACACATAAAAATAAATCTTGAACTAAATTATATGTATTTTCACAAGAAGTACATTTTTTTGTATCTTCTGATAAACAAGTTTTACATGTTATATCACATTTTCTACATTGTAATAAATAATCTATAGAAATATGATAATTTTTATCACATTCTTCTTTACATTCATCATTATAATCTAAATATCTTTTATTTATTGGACATTTTAAACATTTTTTTTCTTTATTTCTTGGTATTTCACAATCTGAATCTGGACAATATACACATTTATTATTTTCTTCAGTTGACTTTTCATTATAACAAAAACCTATATTACATAATATTAAATCTTCATAATTTATTATATAATTATATCCAATTCTTTCATCTTTTAAATTAGGAATTTTATAACTTATTTCTTTTATTATATCTGTTACTTTTTCAGAAGATAAATCATCATTTGTTTTTAAAAATCTGAAATAATGAAGAAGATATGGAAGAGAATCTTTTTTAAATATTACCCTACTATCATCCCAAAAATCAAAATTAAAAGATGAATATAATTTTAATTCTCTTATGAAAGAAAAACCATAATTAACATTTGATGCATCTTTTATTTTTAAAGAAGAAGAATAATAATCATTATATGTTGCAGGAATATATCTTATTTTATAATTATTTAATTGAAATTGTCCATATTTCCTATCAGCTTGACATCTTATATAATTCCATTTTCCTAAAGAAATCTCAATTTGTAAATAATCTGAAGTAATTGAAGAATCTTCTATATCAGTATCATGATAACATTTTACTTTTAAAATATTATCATCATTATTATTATCTTTTTCTATAATGATTTTAAAATGTTTATCCCAAATAATAAATAATGAATCAAAATTATCCTTTACATATTCATATATATTCACCCAAAAATGAATAGCTTTTTCATTATTATTACTAATATTTAATTCTTTTATATTAAATTCGTCATAAAGAGCAAAATTAATATTTTCAATTTTTTGACATTTATATTCTGAATAATCTTTATTAGTTCCAACCCAATACATTCCTGATAATATATCGCATGTACATTTATCTTTATCATTTCCAAAACAATTTAATTTACAAATATCATTACATTTACCACAATAATTATCATCAGTTAAATTTAAATCAAAATATAAATTATCATTTCCACAATTTAATTCATAAGGAAAATAATCGTCAACACAATTAATTTTATTTTGAATATCATTTATTTC
Source organism: Isotricha sp. YL-2021b (assembly GCA_023805745.1). Lineage (NCBI taxonomy): Eukaryota > Ciliophora > Litostomatea > Vestibuliferida > Isotrichidae > Isotricha > Isotricha sp. YL-2021b. The sequence goes on along the minus strand of JAJJKW010001983.1, from coordinate 13,466 downwards.
AACATCTAAAATATTATTTTTAATACAAGAATTATAATCTAAAAATAAATTATTAGAGTATAATAAATCTATTCCACTTGTTGCTTCAGTTGCAGTTACTCTACCATAATTTCCAAACCAAAAATTACTATAAAATCTTAAATAAGCATATTGAATAACAGGTCTTGTATCAAATATAATATTATTAAAATAAACAGGAATTTTAGAAGGTTTAAAAATTGGTAATGGAGAAATTATTTCTTTATCAAACATTACATTAAACATATGTGGAAATATATTTATTTTATCACTTGTATATTTAGATATACCTAAATGAACCCATTTACTATAATATTTTTTAAATTCTATTGAATATGCTATTATTGGAATATGTTGCATTTCTTCTTTTTCTTCTTCATTTTCAATTTCATTCTCATTTTCATCTTCATCCTCATTTTCATCTTCATCTATTTCTTCTTCATTTATATTAATTTCTCCATTCATATCTATTTCTTCTTCATTTATTTCTTCTTCTTCTTCTTTTATTTTAGGAACAGGAGTAAAAGTATCTTCATTAAATATAATCAAATCTAATGTTTTTGTCTTTATATTAAAAGTAAGATAAGTATCTTTATTATATAAATATAAAATAGGCCAATTATAATCTCTATATTCCAAATCATCTATTTCAAATTCCTCTTCTTCTTCATGAGTTCTTTTAAATTCTTGTAATGATTGTAAATAAATTTTTTTTTCTTTTTCTTCTCTTTCATTTAAAACTTTATTTTCAATTCCTAAAAATTTAATCCATATAGTAAAAGTAATAGGATTACTATTAATTAAATCAAAATTAAATTCATCATTAGAAATTTTAGTTTTAAAATTAACAGTTTCTATATTTTTATCTTTTAAAGGAGTTGAGAAGAAACTTCCTGTTTTTTTTTTACAACTTTTTTCATATAAAATATATCCATCTTTACATTCATAACAATTATTACTGTTAGTAGAATAACATCTTTTACATGAATTATCACATTCACCAAATAAATAATCACTTCCATCTTTAGTTAATCCAATTATAAAAGTTCCAGGATGAGTTAAAGAATAATCAAAAGTTTCTACTGAATAGTTTTCTCTTGTTTCAGAATCAAATTCATTATAATACCATTGTTCAGTTTTCATATTATTTTTTGATGGATTTAATCTTTCATTAACAATATTATAATTAATATAATCTATTGTAAAAGGATAATGAGAAATTAATGAATGAACATCTGAAGTTAATTTATTATCTGATAAAAAATCTAATAAATATATATTTGCATCTCCTGCTTTGTAAACTTTTATATTTTTATACCAAGCCATTCCCCAATTAATTGTAAAACTTCTATTTTTTATTGTACATGAACTAGTAAAACCACTATTACAAAATAATATTCCTCTAAAATGAAGGTAATTAGTTTGTTTTAAATTTTTTATTAAAATATCAGGTTCCTTTTTATAATTTACAAATATTGCAATTGAATATTTTTTTTCATTATCATCAAATAAATTTTCTATTACAACTTTATTCCATTCATAATTTGATATTGAAAATAATTCATTATTTTCTGGGTAATTCAAATTATTTTTCAAATAATATCTATAAAAAAATATTTGATTTTTTACATTTTTCATAATTTCATGTGGATAAGAAAAGAAATAAGTATAATTTCCTTGTCCAGCTTCTTTTAAATTAATTGAATCAATTTTAAACCAAAATTCAATATAATAACTTTTAATTCTAGTTTCTTTTCTTTCACTATAATAAGGATAAGTATCATATATATAAGAGTCACTAGTTTCATAATATAATTTAGGAAAAGAATAAAAACCAGAAAAATAAATTGCACTATTTTTAACTAAATCATTATTAATACATTCATAATAAACTTTAGTATATCCATTTTTACAAATAAAATTTTTTTTATATGAATTATAAGAAGCAGTACTTAAACTAGTTCCACAACTTTCAACATGATTTTCATCATTAGGAGTAAATAAACAATAAGCTTGATTATCTAATGAATCACCATTTCTACAAGAATTTTTACAATTATTTGTCATTTCTAAAGTATCTAAGTTTAAAAAATAATATGAATAAGGATAAAAATATCCTCCTCCAGGTAATCCATATTTTCTATAAGTTCCACTACATGTTGATAAACCATCAGTTGTTTGGCCACCTTGACAAAAAGTTTGAGCATATAATGTATTTGGATATGTTGGATAATAATGAAAATCTTCAGTTTCAAGAATATAATTATAGTCATTAGATGTAAAATATGAATCATATTGGTAATTTTTTCTATAAATCAGAGACACTTTATTATTAGTATTATAAATATTATTTATAAAATCTATTGTAAATACTAAAGGATATATTTGTGAATTTTCAGATGATGCCATTTCTATATATTTCATACCATCTAATCTACCATCTATATATTCTGTAAACAATCTTAATTGTCTAAGAAAAATTCTGGTAGAATAATTATCTTTTGCATTTTGAATAATTAAATTATAATTTTTCTTCCAATTAAAAAATCTAAAAGGTCTATGATTTCTAGTATCACCATATAAAATATCTCCAAGTAGAGTTTTCTCAATATTATCATTCATACTATAAATATATCTAGTATGGTCAACTGAACATCTAACATAAATCCATTTACCACTTGAATCAGGATATGTATTTTGAACTTTATTATTTGCCTTTTCATATAAATTATATATATCATTACCCTTTAAACCATTTAAATTATCTAAATAAGCTTGTGGAAAACAATAAGCAGTTATTAAATTAGGAACAATTTTATCTTTAATCATAGAAATACTAACATGATTTTCCCAAATTATATTTAAACCAATACTTAATTCTTGTACAATATCAATAAAAATCCAAAAAAGTATTGAATATCTTCCTGTTCTACTTGATTGAATACCAGTAAATTTCATATCTTTTAATATCCCTAAATTAAATTGAGTTTGACAACTAGTTTTATATAAATAAGTATAATTATTTTCATTACATCGAGTATAACCTTCAATAGTATTTAATATATTATATCCTGGATAATCAGTTTCTTGTATTTTAGTTGTTCCATATCTTTCTCCTATTTCATCATAAAAATAATCATATTTTTCATAATTAAATTCTATTGTATTTTGTTTTTCTGTTCTTTTATTTGAAAAAATATGTAAAATATTATAAAACATATTATCATCTTTTCTATAATCTAAATTTGTTAGATCTAAGCCACATGAATAACATTTCCATAATCTAATATCTGAAATAAATGTTACTCCATATCCTCTTGGACTATTTTCCTTAATATTTAATGTTACATTCTTATTTGTTGGAATTGATATTGGAATTTCAAATAATTTATAATCAGTGATTTTATTTTCATTAGTTATAAAAGTTGAATTTTCAGATAATTTTACACCACAAGTAATATGAACCCAATTTATCCATTTACCTTTTCCAATTTTTGTAGATAAATTTATTTTATTTTCAAATTTTGATGTATATTCAGGATGATTAATTACATATAAAGGATTACATTGAGCATAATAATATTCATCTGTTTTATTATAATATACTTTAACATAAGTATGATAATCCCAAATAATAATTGAATTATTAAAATGAATAGCATAATTTTCAGAAGAATATTGTTGATTAGCCTTTTTAATGTTTCTAAAATCTTGAGAATAAAACCAAAAATCAAGAGAATAAGTATCAATTGGACTTGAAATATTTTCAATTTCAGCATAACTTAATCTATTCCAATCAAAAAAATATAAAGGTTTAGCAACAATTCTTTGATTATAATTCCAATTAGAAGCAGAATCTGTTTGAGTATTAATTATATAATAATAATTTTTAAATAAATCTATTTTATATTCTAATGCTTGATTTAAATAAGTAGAAGAACAAGTAGGATTACAAATATTACCTAAACATCTACGAGGATATAAAGCAGTTCCACAATGTCCATTACAAAAAGAATAATTTTCTCCTCTATTATAAACCACCGTATTTTCTTGTGGATAACATTTATACCAATGAGGATTAAAATCAGGAATACATTTAATTTTTAAATTACCATAATCTTTTAATAAATTCGAAGGTTTTAAACAATCATTTTCTATTTTAGATTTTAAATCTATTTGAATAAATGGATTTTTTGATACTTCATTATTATATTTTATTATACCCCAAGCATTTAATATAAAAGTATTATATATTTTTATATCTGAAATTAAACCAACCCAATTATTTGTTATAGAAAATTCTGTAAATTCCATTTTTGGAAATTCTGTTATATAAGTTTCAGTATTATATCCTAAATTTTTATATAGAATTGATGCTGTTACCATATTCATTGTAAAAGTTCTATCATATTCTCTAAAAGCTGATATTGAAATTGGAATCCAATGACCAAAATTATCTATTCTAAAATCATCATATCTAAATATTATTCTTCCATTATATTTAAAATATAATGATTGATATTTTCTTGCTGTATTATATGCTAAATATAATTCCGGATTTGAATCTAAATATATTAATTTTATTTCTTTTTCATCTTGTTTATTAATATCTTCTATAAATCCATATATTTTAATAAAGAAAAATATTGTTACAGCTCTTTCATTTTTTAATTTTTCAGCTTTTATATCAAAAGATAATTTTTCAGGACCATATTCAATAGGATTTTTAAAAACATAATATATATCAGATTCAGGATTATCCCAATTATCTCCATAACAATTAAATCCATGAATTCCTCTTTTATTTGAACATTTTAAACATTGTTTATAATTAACTGCTATTTCACATTCTTCTATATTTGGAAGAGAAAATGACACATTTATAATTTTTGATTCATTTTTATAATTTGAAACATAATATTTATTATATTGTGGAAAAGCATCTTGTGGAGTAAAATTAATTTCATAATTAATAAGATTTATATTATCAGGATTAATACTATAATCTGAATCATTGGGAAAAATAACTTTTCCATCTTTTCCTCCAAATTCATCTTTTAATATATTATTACTCATTGATTGTAAGTTATATATATAATTATGTTTTAAAAATTGATTATTATCATTTTCATATTGAAAAGAATAAAAAGCAGCATATCTACTTGAACCAGTTAAATCTATAACTTTAATATTTTTATAATATCCATCTAACCATTCTACATTAGAACATAATTGAGTAATTTCATTTATAGTATATTGTGCTCTATTACAAAATATTATAGATTTTAATGGAATTGAATAAGATAAAGTTATTTTATACATTTCATAAAGATACTGATGATGATTATATGATGCATAATATTCATAATATCCATTTCTATTCTTATCAATACTGAAAAATAACCTATTCCAATTATTTAAATTAAATTTCTCACCTGTTGAATAATAAGTATTTCTATTAATATTTAAAATATTATAAAAAGGATATGAAGAGCGTGTATAATTTCCTAAAATAAATTTTAATGAATTAGTCATAAAAATAACATAATTTTCATATTTCAAAGTTGTATAATATCTATTTAATTGTTTATCATTTAAAAACCCAAATTCTCTAAATCTCATATCAGGATAAATCCAAGCTTCAATAGCATAACTATCATATGCTTCTTCATTTTGATTTTTTAAAGGAATATAGATATTATGACTATTAGTTTTACTTCCAAAATGTAAAGCAGCTTTCCCTCTTTCATTAATAATATCATTTTCAGAATAACATTTATAATACATATTAAAAAATCCATTATTACATTTAAAAAAAGTTGAGGGATTTGTATAAAATAAATTTTTGGAAGGACAATTATTAAGTTTTTCACATTTTTCTGAACAATATTGTTTTTTATCATATATATTATCTCTTGGAGGTCTCATATATCCATTTTCACAAAAATTATTACATTTCAATTTGTTAATATCTAAATATAAAATTGAAGATGAATCATTACATATAAAAGTTTTATCATCTTCAAAACATTTTTCTCCTTCATTACATGAAAAAGAAATTAAATTATCTGAATCACAATCTATTTGATATTTATTTATATCTAATAAATTTAATCTTTCGAAATATTTTTTTGGTTGGAAAAAAATAGTTTTTGTTTTTTTTAAATTTTCTACTGTATAATTTGCTTTATTTAAATTTAAATGAATATATTTTTCTTCTTTAATTTGTGAGTTTTTTTTAGAATAATCATATGTAAAATATTTAAATTGTTCAACATCAAAATATTCCAATTGTTTAACTGTTTCCACTTTTATTTTTTCAGACCAACCATTTCTATAATAAATTGTTTTTGTAGTAATATTAGTTTCATTTCTTGTTATTGTAATATTTTTAGTATAATAAATATCATTTAATGGAACACTAAATAATAATTGAGGAAATTCATCTTTTTCAAATTTAAATAAATTAAAATATTTTAAATCAATATTTTGTGGCATATATTCTCTAAATATATTTATATTTCTAATATATGTATAAGCTGGTTCATTTTCTTTTAAATAATAAAAACCTTGTAATCTTATTGATGTTTTATTATTAGGACCATAAAATTTTTTCATTTCAAAAGGAATATTATTTTGTAAATTTACTCCATATTTATATATTTGGGTTATTGGAACAAAACTTTCAATATTATCATTAATATATATTCTACTTTTATCATAATTATAACCACATTTTATATATAACCAAATTTTATCTTCATTACCTAAATCATATTTAACAAAAGGAGCATTCATTTTTTCAATTATATCAGTTAATTTTTTTTTATGGAAACTATCATTAAAATCATAACTAAACTCATAAATCCATTCTAAAGGAATACAATAAGCTATTAAATTATCATTTTCTTTAGTTATAGAAATAGTCATAAAATCTCTATAAATAACTTCAACATGTTTATTATTATTTAATATTTTTTTATCATCAAAATAAAACCAAAAATCAAAAGTAAATCTAAAATGAATTGCAGGAGGAACATTTTCAATTATAAAACAATCTTTTTCCCATATTTTATCAACAAAATAAAAATTAGAAATATCTAAAAAAGCAAAATGACATTCATCAATATAATTATTATCAATTTTTTTCCAATGTTCATCAATTGCATTTGAAGGACATTTTAAACATCCATTTTCATCACATTCTAAACATTTATAATTTTCACATTTATTACATTTTTTATTATTAAAACAACCAAAAAATTCTATACATTGTTCATTATTTTCACAAGAATTATAAATACCATTATAAGTTAATGATAATGGATTATTTTCTTCAATTTTTTCTTTTTGAATAATTTCTTTATTTAATGATTTTCTATATGACATTGCCTCATATGATGAAACATATAAATCTTCATTTGAAATTAATCTAATTTCAAAATTTGTTTTGATTGGATTATAAATACTAGGAAAATTATCTTGATTTTCTAAATCAGGATATCTATAAATATTTTCTGATTTTTCATTTTTATAATTTATTATTTTTTGTCCTTTATATTTTAAATTAATTTTTATATTATCCAAATTAGTATATTCTTTCGTAATTTCTTCTTCTTTTTCAAATATTACAGTTACTTTAACTTTTTTTACTAAATGAGCTCCAATTTCAATCTCTTCTGATAAAGGAAAAAATTCACTATTATATCCTTCCTCTTCTTCTATTAAAAATTCTTCTTCCTCTGATATTATTATACAAGTATTTTCTATTTCCTCATCTATAATATAATAATCAAAACAGTCTATATCATTCTCTTCTTCACAACTTTCACTTTCTTCATATTCTTCATATTCTTCATAATAATTACAATTTTCTTCTTTAGGAGGAAACCAATTTTTATTTTTAACTTTTATATCATATATTTTATATTGTAAACCATGTGCTTCAAAATGAAATTTTCTCTCTACATTAAAAGGATTTAAAATATTAAAATAAAAATCTATTGTATTTCCTTCAGGAGGAATTTTATCTTCAAATTTAAATAACATTTTACCATTTTCTGTTTTACATCCTGATTTATAAAAATTTTTAAAATTAGAATTATCTCTATTAATAATTATATATTCGTTAACATTAATAATTTCATCATCATTAAAAACATCAATTGGAGAAATGTTTCTTACATTATCTAGAATTCCAGTTTCATTATCATAATATTCATAACAAAAATTTATATCTGAAGAATATATTGTCCCTGACCATTTGTCATAATATGCCTCTGAAGATGCTATTTTTTTAAATATATATCCATAATTTTCTGGTTGTTCAATATTAAAAAATAAATTATCTGCTCTTTTAAAATGATCTGGAGGACATTTTAATTTGTCATTTTTAATATGGGAAATTAATATTATTATAATTATAATTAACATTTTTAATATTTTTTTAATGAGGGAATAATCCATTTTTTCCCTGATAATTTAATTTTAATTAGATTTTTAATTATATAAAAATAAATTATTCACTAATAAAATAATTAAAACAAAAATTATATATTACTCTACAATATAAAAAACAAAAATATTATGAAAAGTTTTTGTAAAACGTATAATAAATTTGAAAAAGAATCCATTCCTATCATATTTTGATAAAACTAAATTTAAAAATAATGCTTTAATTGTAATCATTAAAACTTCATATATTATATAATCAAAAATTACTACTAAAATAAAATCAATCATATAATGAATTTTAATATTATTCTTAATTTCATAAATGCTTATCCATAAACTATTAATAATAATAAAAATACAAATACCAAAAATAATAAAAAAGGATAAAATACTAAAACAAATTGATTTATATTTAATTACTAGTCTTTCAATATTTTTCATATTAAAAGTAACTTTTCTTTTCATTAAAATAAATTTAAATATATTATATATGATATCTGTTAGAATAATTGTAAAGATGATTGTTAAAATTTCTTTCCATAAACAAATAGATTCTCCAATTAAATATCTTTTTGAAAAAATTATTATAAATCCTATTTGTAATAAAAATCTAAATGTTATTAATGTTAATATACATGTTTTTGTTAAAATTAAAGGATAATCCGAAAATAAATGGCAAAACCTATATTCAAATTGTAAAATTATACAAAAAAGTATTTTAAAAGATAAAAATTTTTCTTTTTCATTTGAATTTAATAAAACTTCTTTTTTTTTTTTTTTATTAGTTTCAGGAGCAGTAATATTAGGCTTTTTATTATCTACTATATGTTTTACAAAACTTTTTCTATGTTTATATTTAAAAGAACCAACTCTATTTCTTAATTCATTAAAATTTATTGAATGTCTTTTAATAGTATTTGTTCTTCTATCTTTTGCTAATTTATTATTTGAAAATTGTGGCTCAACACTCAAATGTTTTAATTTTAATTTATTTATTTTGGACTCATTAATATTATTATTATTAGATGAAGTCATATCTTTCATTTCAATCATTATCTCATTATTATTATTTTTATTATTATTTAATAAACTTTTATCTAATTCATTTATTTCTTTTATAATTTTAGATTTATCTTCATCATTATTTGAATCATCACTTTCATTTTCATTTTCATCTTCTTCTATTTCATTTATATTATTATTGTTATCCTCTGAAATTTCATCATTAAGGCAATGTTTAATTTCTTCATCTAAAAATATTTGAATTTCGTTTATTTGTCTTTCAATATTAAAATCTTGAATATATCTTATAAATAAATCAGTTTCTTTTTCATCATAATTAGAAACATCCCAATAAATAGCATAACATAAGAAAATAAAAAAAAAGGAAAAAATTAAAAAAAAAATATATATAATATAAGAATTCTTTATAGTAAAATAATCCAACTCTAAAGGAGTTGAAATTATTCTTGAACTCCAAAAATTATTTTCAATTTCCAATTCTTTTTCATTATTTTCAGTATATAAATTATAAGATGATAAAGAAAAATCTGTTAAATGATTACATGTGCAATATATATAATTTCCTAAAGTTTGACTAATACATCCATTACTACTAAATTTATTAGAAGTTTCATTGAAAAAAATACAATATTTAAAATTTGAAGTTTTCTTTTTAAAAGCAATTGAAATATTCTGACTTAAATTTTTAAGATCAATTTCTTTAATTTCTGAATTATATAATTTTATAGAATAAAATTGATTTGAAATATATTTTAACATATTTTTATTTAAATAAGGATAAGATAATATTTTAGTAATTGAAATATAGGAAAAATCAAAGTTATTTGAAGGAAAAATTAATCCAATATCACTATTAAAAGATTTTAACATTTTTAATTTTTTTTCTGCAGATAAATGACTATTATTTAAAGTATAAATAGTAACATTTAAATTAGAATCATTTAACTTTGGATTAGAATTATTAAAATAAAATGTTGCCAAAGAAATTTGAGATGAATTAATTGAATTTTGTTCTTTTTGAGATAAAAGACGATTTAATAATAATTTTCTATAATCATTAATACTTCCCATTACTCCTTTTGTATATATATTTACAACTGAACTCATATTTAGGAAATATGAAATGTTTTTTTCAATATTTTTATAATCAACAAATAATGAATTTAAATTCTTTAAATTTATTACATATTTACTTATTAAATTTAATAATAAGATTAATTCTGATTTATTTGTATTTAAATTTGAAAGTGAATTAATATTATCAGTAATATTTGTAATTAAATTGCTTTCTAAGGCATTTGGTAATTTTTTTATATTTCTAAAAAAATTAATAAAAGCTTCAAGAACATCTAAATAATCTTCTATATTTAAATCAGATTTTGATGAAACAAAATTTGAATAATTTGTAAATAAAATTTCCAAATTTGATGAATAGTTTATTTCCCAATAATAATTATCAACATAAATATTATATAGATTAACCAAATCTGAATAATTTGAAATATTTTTCTCTTCAATTTCAAAATAATTTGTAATTTCTTTATAAGTATTGTTAATTATTATTTCTTGTATAGATTTATTTGAATGGGAAAAATTCAAAATTTTTTCACTATAATCATACCTAATATTATTTAAACAAATGAATTCATTATTACTTTCAATAACAGAAGTTTTAATAGGACATTCATCATAACATGAATTATCCTGATATTTAAATGTATTTTGAGGACATTCATTTTTGCAATTATGATTATATAATTTATAATTATCATAACATTTAATACATTTACTATATCCAACTCCTGTCTTTATGCATTTTTGACAATTATTTGAGCATTTAATAATTTTATTATAAATTTTATCAATATAATAACCATCAGGAGCATCTATTAAACATTCTCTTGTATCTTCTTTAAAATATGTATTTAAAGGGCAACATATATCATTTTCAGAATTTATTAAACAAAAACTTAAATTTGCATAACTATCAATACATTCATCAAAATAATAATTTATTATATATTGACCTAATGAAATTGTAGAAAAATAAAGTTTATTATTAGATATTTTAATTATATCTTCAGGATAAAAATTTGGAAAAGAAGAATATAGATAAATAGATTCTGGTAAAATAAAAGGAATTCCTATTTCTTCAATATCATTTAATTTTAATTTAATTGGGTATGAATAATCTGAATATTCATTTATTGTAATTTGATTATCTGAAAAATCTGTTAATGCATATAAAACATTATTTATCACTTTTTTTAAAGTTATATTTGAATTTAACTTAGACCTGAAAATTTTTGAATTTTCATTTACAACAATAGAATTAATAGTTGAATTTAAATTTTGAATTATGAAATTATTATTTGAATAGGTAATTAATTTTAAACTTTCATAATCTTTTATAATTTCAAAAGAACTAAATTCTTGTTTAATGCTTACACTCACCCAAGAGAATTCTATAGTATTAAAATTTTCCAAATTTTCAATCTTTGCACATTTAATTAAAACATTATCATTAGATATACAAATATAAATATTTTGGTTATCATTATTAATAATATCGAAAAGTTTAAGTTCATAGGGAAAAGTTTTTAAAACACAATCTATTTCATTATTTTTATATGAAATTTTCAATATATTATGATAAACACTTCCATTACTAAAGCAAATAATAAAATCATTGAAATTGACACATTTAATAGCGATATAATTTAAATTTACTTCTCTTTTAATACTTTTATTATCTTCAGTAAAAAAAATTGAAATAGAATCTTTATTTTTGTTTGGAAGAATATATATTAATTTTAAATCCAATATTGTAAAAAAAATATTTTCTATATCAATTTTAGAATAATAAATTCCTGTATGGAAATTACTTTCATTGTATTTTAAACTTATTTGATCATCTTTATATCTATATAAAAAATAATAATTGTCATTTATTTGCAGAAATTGAATTATATTTTTACATTCTGATTCATTTAAATAATTATTTGAACTAATACTTTCATTTTTTGAAGAATATTCAATTATTTGGAAATTACATTGTTCTTCTGAATTAGTATTAGAATTTAAAAATACAAAGGTATAGATTGAATTTTCAGTATTAAAGAATATTAATTTTGGAGAAGTAATATGCAAAAATTCTTCAAAGCTAATATTAATTTGTTTGAATTGATAAGAAGATTTTAAAAACAAAAAAATCAAAATAAAAGTAAAATAAAACATATTTAAACAATTATTATAAAAAAAATAAAAAATTGATATATTACAAATTATTTTTAAATTAATTTTAGCATATTTTTTATAAAAATGTAAATAAATAACAGTTTAATTAAACAATTAATAAATATTCTAAATATTTTTAATATTATATGGGATATAATCAACATTGTCTTCTAATTCATTTGCCCTTATTCTTCTTTGTTTTTTATAAATTAGATTATGAATATATAAAGAAGATAAAATTATAATAATAATACATGCAATTATTAAAAATATTTTTAAATAATAAGAATATGATTCTTTTTTTTTATCATCATAAAATCCAATTACTTTTTTTTCTTGATCATATACAAAATTATATTTTTTTAAAAATAACATTCCTAAAGACCAAATATGAATTCCAGAAGCTGGATGAAAATTAATTACATAATATAATTTATTATTATATGAAATAAATAAATCATTTGGTTTTAATATGAAAGTATAATTATATAATCCATAATAAATATAAATATTATCTAATTTATTAATATCAATATCATTATCACATACAAATGTTCCAAAACCCTTGAAACGCTCAATTTTACATTTTTCATTATATAATTTTTTAAATTCTTCAGTAATAAATTTTTGAAATTTTGTTGTTCCAATTATAATATTTCTTGCAAAATCAAATTCAGTGATTCCTTCTTCTGAAAAGTTATGCTCTTCATCTTCATAATCTCCATAATTTATTT
>JAJJKW010000229.1:0-92535 GCA_023805745.1 Isotricha sp. YL-2021b | reverse complement strand
TTGAAAATAATAAATTAGTATTTAATACAAATGAAAAAATAAATGAAATTAAATATTATTCATATAATTCATTATTAGTAATAACTGATAAATCTGTTTATAAATTATGTACTTTTGTTAAAGATGAAAATAATAATTGTATAAATGAATGTCCTTCAGGACAAGAATTAATTTTAGATACTAATTCAAATAGATGTGGAATTAAAACAGAAAATTATTGTGAAAATTATATTTTAAAACCAGATGGTGTTTGTGTTTCTTCTTGCGATAATAATATTTATTTAATTGAAAATAAAATATGTGAATTATGTAAAGATTTATATAGTGATAAACCTTATAAATTTTATAATGAAAATAAATGTATAGAAGAAAAACCAATAAATACATTTTATTTAAATGAAAAATTAAAAATTTTAAAATATTGTGATAATTCATGTGAAACATGTTCAGGAGAAAAAAATAATGAATGTTTATCATGTTATAAAGGATATAAATTATTAAATGGAGAATGTATAAAAAATTGTTATGAAACATGTTTAGATTGTATTGAAGAATCAAAAGATAAAGATAATCAAAAATGTATTTCATGTAATAATAATAAATATTTTCAAAGAGATAAAGGAAATTGTATAGATAAATGTTTAGATGGATATTATTTAAATAATACTATTTGTGAAAATTGTGATTCTTCTTGTTTAACATGTTATAAAGAATATTCAGATAATTCTCCTCATTGTACTTCATGTAATAATAATAAATTATTAAAAGAAGATACAGAAGAATGTGTTAATGAATGTATTAATGGATATTATAATTATAATAATTCAAATTGTAAAAAATGTGATTCTTCTTGTTTAACATGTTATAAAGGATATTCTGATGATTCTCCTCATTGTACTTCTTGTAATAATAATCAATTTTTATTAAATGATACAGAAGAATGTGTTAATGATTGTAATATTTCTTTTTATAAAATACAAAATAAATGTTATAAATGTGATTCAAATTGTAAAAGTTGTTCAAAAGGAAAAGAAAATGATAATAATTATTGTTTATCATGTGATGAAAATTCTAAATATAAATATTTAATAGAAGCAGAAGGATTTCCCAAAAATTGTGTTGAAACTTGTCCTTTAAAAACAGTATTAAATGAAACAAATTTTCATTGTGTAGTAGAAATACAATCTCAAATATTTAATAATTTATATACATGGATTTTTATGATAGTTTTTCTAATGTTTTTTTCTCTATGTTGTATTATATATATTTTTTTTCAATGTCATTATGAAGATGATGAAGAATTATTAATTGGAACAATTAAAAGAGAATCAAAATTAACTGAAATTGTGGGAATGTAAATTAAATTTTAATGATGTGAAAATTTTTTCAGAAATTTGAATATATTTATTTACATTTATATTTTATTTGTAAAAATAAAGGGATAATGAAAAATATAAATCAAATATTTTGTTTTTTGGTTTTTGAATCAATTATTATTTAAAAATTAAGTTTAAAACAAATATTAATAAAAAACATATTTTAAAATTTTGAAACGAAAAAAAAAAAAAAAATAATTTTAATAATCTCTTCAATATTTAATATTTAGAATATATTTAAATAATAATATTAAACAATATAAAATCAATTATTTAAATAAAAAAACAAATTAAAATTATCATGCCAAGGATAAAGAAAAATAAAAACCAAAAATTAGAAAAAGATAAAAGTCAATCAAAAGATGAATCTCAACAAGAATATGAAGTAGAAAAAATATTAGATAAAAGAATAAAGAATAAAAAAGTAGAATATTATGTAAAATGGCTAAATTATCCAAAAGAAGATTCAACTTGGGAACCAATAGAAAATATGAATAATTCAATGATATTAATTAATGAATTTGAAAAAAGTTTAAAACACAATTTAACAACAAATTCACAAAAAAATAAACAACTTTTACCAAATATAAAAAATAATAATAATAATAAGAATAATGAATTAAATAATTCTGAATCTTTATCTAAAAAAAATATGCCTAAAAATAAAAATAAAAATGAGAATAAAGATGATAAAAAGGATAATATTAAGAATAATATTAATAATAATAAAATAATGCTTGAAAAAAAAAGACAAAGAACTAATAATTTATCTCCTCTATCTCCAATTCGTTCAAATAAATCTCGAAATAATGGATATCTTTCTCCTATTTTGGAAAATTATACTTTTCATAATAAATTATATAAAAATTTTATTGATAATTCTATAAAAGGAAATAAAAATAAAAATAGTGAAAATATCAAAAAAAGTGAAAAAAAAGAAGGAAATAATAGATTTTTGACTAAAAAAATTAATTCAAATAATTTAAATTTTCAAATATCATTAAATAATTTTAATGATCTAATTAATGAATCAACTAAAACTTCGAAAGAAAAATCAAAAAATACTTTTGATATTCAAAATCAAAAAAATAAAGTAGGAAATATAAGTTTTGATAAAAATACATCAAAAAAAGAAGAGAATAATGAAAAAAAAAATTTAAAAAATAAAGAAAATAATCATAACACTGGAAAAAGTAAAATTTTCAAAGATCCAGAAAAAAAAAATAATGAAAAGAAAAATAAAAAAGAAGAAATCACACAAAATAAAAGTGAAATTGAAAAAAAAACAGAAAACAAAGAAAATAATACAATAAGAAAGAATTATAAATTTTCAATATTACAAATAAAAAATAAAGACATTATTGGAAAACAACAAAATAGAGAAAATAATAATAAAGATTTAGAAATTAATAACATTCACAAAAATAAAGAAAAAAATATAAATCAAGAAAATTCCAAAAGTGAAAATAATGAAAATAATAAAAATAAAGATAAAAATATCATAGAAAAACAATTAAAAAAAAATAATGAAAATAAAGATTCAAAAGAACAAAAAGAAAGTGAAAAAACAAATGATAAAAATCAAAATAATACAAAAAAAGTTGAAAATAATACAATTATTAATTCAAAAAATAATAATTCAAGTGAAGTTGAATTATTAAAAGAAAATCATATCAATAATAAAGAAATAGAAGAAAAAAACACAGAACAATTTGATCCTAATAGTTATGAACTTAAAAAAATAATTTCAGCTTGTAAAATGGAAGATAAAGTTTATTATTGTGTATTAGCCAATAAAAAAGATAGAAATATAGAAGAAAAAATTCTATTAATAGCAAAAGATCTTTTGAAAGTAAATCCAGAATTAATAGTACAATTTTATGAATCAAATGTTAACTTTGTATTTAAAGATTAATAAAAGAAAGGAAATTATTTTTAATTGAACTAAATTATATATTTATAATTAATATATTTAATCATTTTAAATAATAATAGTAGATAAAAAAAAAATTAATAAACTACACAATAAAAACTCATTTTTCAATTATATTAAAAAAAAAAAATATATAATACAAATAAAAAATAATATCATTGATAATTAATGAATTCTTCAAAAAAAAAAATTTCTGAATTAAATTTAATGACATCAATAGAATTAGGTTTGGATGGAGATGTAATTATAATTGTATTAACTTTAGTAAAAACAGGTCCTTATAAAGGAAAATTATTAGTGTTAACTCAAAATGGAACAATTGTATTTATAAATAAAAAAACAATGGAATTTGAGCTTATAATAGAAAGTCAACACTCTGATCATGTAAATTCTCTTCAACAATTAAATGATTCAAGATTAATTACAACTTCAAATGATAAAACTATAAAAATATATTCTTTATTAGATAACCAAAAATATAATGTAGATCAAACTTTAGAAGGTCATACAAATGATGTTTTTGATTGTTTAGAATTATCAAATAATTTATTAATTTCATGTTCAAATGATGGTCATTTAATTTTTTGGGAAAAAAATGCTGCAGATAATAATTATAATTTAAAACAAAATTTAGATATTTCTCCTGATGAAGTTTCTGAAATAGAACAAATAAATGATAATTTAATTTTAACAATTTCAGTTTTTGATTCAGTTAGTCAAGCTTGTTTTTGGCAATTAAATCCAGAATTTAAATTATTACATACTTTTAAAGATATTGAAACAATGGGAAAAGATGCATATTTTAAAATAAATGATAATATTATTGGTATAATTGAATGTGAAGATTTAGGAATTCATATTATTGATATTAATAATTTTATTGAATTACATCATATTAAAGGTATTACTCCTTTAGATATAATGTGTGTTAGAAAATGGGGAGATCATTTTATATTTTCTGAAGGACCTATTTTTAGAAGAGATTTTCAAGAAAATTATATTAGAGAATATAAAGTTGATGAAACTTATGGAAAATGGGAATTAGTTTCTGAAATTAAAATGCCTTTTAAAAATGATGAATTTGCCTCTGCTATGTTAGTTTGTAATGATGATGAACTTATTCTTGGATTTAAAAAATTAAAGTTTTATAAGTAATATCCAATTTATTTTTTGAAGTGTTGTTTTTAATTTGATTTTTATTAAAAATATTATTTATTTTTATTTTGGAGTTTAAAAAAATTTATTTCAACTTTTAATTTAAATTATTGTTTATTTATATTATTTATTTAATTTTTTTTTATTTAATTTACTTATATTTGAAGTTAAATGAAAAAATTATTTTAAAATGATTTGATATTAAATTCCATGAATATTTTTTATTTTTTCCAAATCGTAATTATTATGTTGTATAATAATATCAAATTTTTTTAATTGTTCAACAAAACCTGAATTAGGTTGAATTTCAGGTCTTTTTTTTTTAACAAAATCAAAACTTTTTTGATAATTCCATTTATTTTTAAACATTAAATAACTTATAACAATAGAAGCACTTCTACTAATTCCCATAACACAATGAATATAAATTTTATCTTTTGAACTATCAATAAATTGAAAAGCCTCATATAACCAAACTAATAAATCTTCATCTGGAGCATCATCTAAATATAATATTTTATATTTAAATATATCTGGATAAAAAATTTCACAATTTTCAGCACAAATTAATATATTTGATATATTATTATTTAATAAAAATTTTTTATCTCTTGCTGAATCTTCATTACCTAAAAATATTTTTTCTGTTATTTGATTATATGATGGATTTAATGTTGTTTTATAAATATATGCATCTAAAATTGCTTTTTTTTGTAAATAAAAACAATTTCTACAAAGAAATATTCCATCTGATGATATAAATGCTGTTTCTTTTCCACATTCCATACATAAATTATCTTCATTTTCATCTATTGCAAACATTATTATTTTTTCTTCATTTTCGTTTTCATTTTCTTTTGTCATTTAATTTTAAAAATTATATAATTTCAAAAATTTAATTTTTTTAATTTAACATATTGATATAAAAAAAAAATAATTCAAGTTAATAAATTCTAAAGAAAAAATATATAAAAATAAAAATAAATATCTTTTCGAAGAAAAGTAAAATGAATATTCATTCTTCTACTTTATATCAAATTGGAAATTCTTTAAATTTATCTTCAAATACTCAATATACTTCTTTTCCAGTCCAACTTATTATTATTACAAAAATAATACCTCATTCAATTATTTTAGATGAATGTATATGTTCAAATCATATTTCAAAGGAATTATCAGAAAATATAAAAATTTCAGAAGAAAAAGAATTAATTTCTTCTTTAGAAATTCCTATAATAAATAAAAATGAACAAAATTTAAATATTTCTTTAGAAAAAAAAATAAGTTTCCAATTTCGTGTTTTTGATTTATGTAATTCATTAGAAGTTTTAGGATTTCCAATTAATGGATCTATGATTAATATTTATTTAGAACATATTTCTAATTATGCTTTTTATGGACAAGCTCCTATTGATAAAAATATTGTTCTTGATTCTTCTTTAATAAATATATCCTGTTTAAAAATAAAAATCATAAATTTTTTTGATGATAAAATGATTAAGAATTTTAATAATGAAATAAGAGATAATTTTATAAATGAGAATATTCAAAGTGATTCTACAAATATAACAAATTTAAATATAAAAAAGAATATTTCAAAAAAAAAAAAATTTATCTACAATTCGAATGATGATAATATTTCTGAAAATTCAATTAAATTAGGTAGTAAAAAAACAAGAGAAAGAAGAATAAATTATGTAATTGAAAAAGTAAATGCTTGGAGAAAATTATATAATGGATATATAAATGAAAATAATGAATATGTTAAATATGAATCTAAAGAAGCAGCAAAAAAACTTAATATATCTAAGAAAAGTTTAGATGTTTATCTTTCTCAATTAAAATTGGGAAGAAAATATGGATTTGATTTTAATGAATATAGAAATCATAAAATTGGTGTTCTTCGTCAATATATTCAATTAAAACAAGTAGAAGAACAAAGAAAAAATTTAAATATTAAAGATTTTATTAACAAATGTAAATGAATATTTCTATTAATAATATTGTTCTTAATGATGAATGTAAATATAAAATACATCATATAAGAATACAAATAATTTATATATATGAAAGAAATATTATTAAAAACATTATATGATTATTTTTAAGAAAGCAAAAGTAAATATTATTTAGGAGTTAAAAAGTATTATGAGTAATAAAAATTAGAGTACCTATAAATCTGTGACTCTATTAAAATTATTGTGATTCTTTTTAGTATTATTTAAGTAGTATTATTTATGTTGTTATATAAATATTAAATTTTAAAAAAATTGGGAAATTGTTTTTATTAAGTAAAATATTAATGAACTTTTTTATAATAAGTTTTGTAAACAAAAAAATTAATCTTCTAATAATTAATTATTTGAATTAATTCTTTTGACTTAATAACTTTGCATATTTTAGTTGTGATTTATTTTTTTTAATGTATTTATTTATAAAATCTTTAATTCTTTCTTCTCTTCTTTTTCCTTCAAAAACATAGTTTTCTCCATTAATAAATAATTTCATTTTTGGATAACCATCAATTAAATATTCATTAGCAATATCAGCATTTGTATCTCCATTTATTTTTCCAAAAATTATATTATTATTATTCTTATATTCTTTAGCAATTTTTTCAAATAAAGGCATAAATTTTTGACTATGTTCACAATCAGGTGAATAAAAAACAACAAGAATTCCTTTATTATTATTATTAATTGTATTGTTGAAATTTGTTGAATTAAGTTCTAATATTTCAGAATTACTACATAATGATAAAGAAAAAATGTAAAGAATGATGAAATAAAAAGTAAATTTCATTTAAAACGAATAAATTTAATTTTTTATTATAATAATTTTAATAAATAATTCATTTTTTATTTTTGAAATATAATTTCATTTTATTTTTAAGTATTGTAACTTTATTATATATTTAATATAATTTAAAATTTTGAAGAATTAGATATATTCTTTTTATTAAAAGTTGTATTCAAAAAAAATAATTATATTAAGTTACATTATTTTAATTATTGATTTGATATTATTAGATTAATTCTTTCAAAATTTTATTCAAAAAATAATTAAACGAAATAATATATTATAAAATAACATTTTAAATAACTAAATAAAATATAAATTAAAACAAATAATAAAACCATAAAAAATCCTGTTAAAAATTAAAATAATAATAAATAATAACATCTAAAACAAATTTTTAAAAAAAATCAACCATAAAAAAAAAGACCTTAAGCATCAGTTTTATACATTTCAGTAATAACTTCCCCACTAGCAAGAGTTTTTTTAATAGTAGTAATTTTTTTTTTCTTCCCCCCTTCCATAACAAATTTATTGTCAGTATCCATTTTAATAACATCATCCGGTTTATTAGATTGTTTATAATTAACAGGGGCATTTTGTCCTTGTGGTTTACTTCCAAAAGGCATTTGATTCCTATCAACAGCTTGTGGTTTACTACCAAAAGGCATTTGATTCCTATCAACTGCTTGTGGTTTACTACCAAAAGGCATTTGATTCCTATCAACCGCTTGTGGTTTACTTCCAAAAGGTAATTGATTCCTATCAACAGCTTGTGGTTTACTACCAAAAGGCATTTGATTCCTATCAACAGCTTGTGGTTTACTACCAAAAGGTAATTGATTCCTATCAACAGCTTGTGGTTTACTACCAAAAGGTAATTGATTCCTATCAACAGCTTGTGGGTTAACTTGCTGATTTGGGGGATTGTATCTCATTCCTGACCAATCACCACTTTCCACATTAGTATTTAATATTCCTCCTGATTTCTTTGCATTCGCTAATTGCTGTTGTCTATATGCATTCATGTCTATTTGCTGCTGTTGACCGTAGTTTCCCCATTGCCAGTTGTCGTATCCACTCTCTGCGTTAGTGTTTAAGATTCCTCCAGCCTTCTGTTGAGCGTTTTTTAAAGCTTCGGCGTTGTAGGATCTCATATCGAATTTTTGACCAGGTTGACTAGGATGAAAACGGTTTTCGTTGTATTTCCAAGCTGATGCTCCCGTTTCTTCATTTGTGTTTCCGATTGGACCACCTCCTTTGCTTTTAAAAGCGTCACTTTGGTAATTTCCTTTTTTTTGCATTTTTTTTTATTTTTTTTTTTTTGTTATTGTTTTTTTATTATTTTATTTTTTTTATTGTTTTTGATTTTTTATATGATTCAAAGTTCTTTTTTTTTTATTTTATTAATTTGATTCTTGATTTTTTTTTAAATTTGTTCATATATAATTAATTGAGATAAATATTTAAATTAATAATATATTTTTAATATTTTAATAGTGTTATTATTTATTTAATAGGATTAAGTTTTATTTATATAATAATTGAAATTAAAAAATAAATAAAAAATGAACTTTAAGCTTTCCTCATTATATGATGAAGTTTACAATGATATGAATAACGAAGAATTTAAAATATTACTAGAAGACACAGCCAGAGTAAATATAATTAATTTATGTACAAAAAAATTAGCATATGAATTATATAATAATTTTTTTGAAAAAGAAAGATTAGAAAAAGAAATAAAAACAATGAACTCTGATATAATGAATAAATTAAATCATGATAAATTACAATTTTTTCTCAGAACATCTATTTATGAAAAACCAATAAATTTATATTCAAGAGGTTATTCTTCAGGAGAAAATTTAATTGAAATTAAAAATGAAAATGAAGATTTATTTGGAAACATTAGTATTTTTTATACTTTAAAATATGATAAAAAAAGTAATTTTGTTCCTTTATCAAAATTATTTAAAGAAGAAGAACAAAAACCTCCTCATTCTCCTTATTTATTAAAATATAAAGAAAAAGTATTTGAACAAATGAAAGAAATGATTATTCTTTATATTAAAAAATTTTCAGATATAAAAAGAAATATTGATATTGTTTCAAAAAAAATTTTTGACTTATTAGAGAAAAATGATAACAATAAAAATAATTATTTTTATGATATAATTTTAACTTTCATACCAAAAGATAATAAAAATAAAATTTTAATAGTTGATGAAGGAAATGGAAAAGAAGAATTTACAATGACTCACAATGATTATACATTAAATATATTAATATATTCTTTTAATAATATAAAATATAATTGTTAAAAATAAATAATATTAAATAAAAAAAAGAATATATTGTTAAAAAATGAATGAAAAAAACCAAAATAATAATTTTAGAAAAACTTTAATAGGTTCAATAATATTTAATTTATCTCATTCTCCTTTAATTCCAATAATGGGTTTAGGAGTATATATAACATCATATATTCATATAAAACAAAAATGGGTAACAATGCATTATGGAAATTTTTTTGGAACAATAAATCAAATAACAATGACAATAGTAGGTTCTTTAGCAGGAATTTTAGAACATAAATTAGGATTTTATAATACAATTATTTTAGGTAGTTTTATTACTTTAATTAGTTTATTTGGTTTTTATTATATTCAAGATATATATTTATTCTATATTTTTATGGGTTTAATGGGAATTGGAAATGGATTATGTATTCCTTTGCCTGCTAAAAATTTAATTATGTTTGTTCCTGAAAGAAAAGGTTTATTTAATTCTTTAATGGTTATTCCACAAGTTTTAGCTTCTTCTTTATTTGGTTTTTTAGGTGAAAAAATTATTAATAAAAATGGTTATACTTTAAATTCAGAAAAAAATGAAATTTATTATCCTGAAAATATTTGTAAAAATATAAAATATTATTTCATAATTTGTATTTTAATTCTTCCAATTTTAAGAATAATTTCATTATTTTTAATTAAACAATATAAAAATGAAAATGTTTCTTTAAAAAAATCTAAAAGTTCAATTATTGATTCTTCTTTAAAACAAGCAATAAAAAGTAATCGATTTTGGCTTATTGTTTTAATATCTTTTTTTACAGCATTTCTTCAACAATTTATATTAAATACTTCAAGAACTTTTGGAGCTTTAATAGGAATAAATGGAAATATATTACAATATTTAAGTCTTGCACAAAGTCTTTCAATGATAATTATAAGTCCTATTTTTGGTTTTTTAGTTGATCAATTTGGTTCTAAATATATTTTAATGATTTTAAATTTTATTTGTTCTTTAATTGGATTTGGTTTTGGAATTTTTTTTGAACAAACTATAATGTTTATTATATTTAATATTCTAAATGTTGTTGTTTTTATTGGATTAATTAATACAATGAATCCACATATTATGCAAGTTTTTGGTATTAAATATAGTATAATTTTAAATGGAATTTTTGGTATTTTTAGAACTTTATCTTCAATTATTGTTTCTTCTACTGCTTTTATTATTTCTAAATTTTATTCTGGAGAATTAATTAAAATTCCTTATAAAATTTGTTATATTATTGGAGGAGCTTTATGTATTATTTCATTTATTTTAACTTGTTTTGATAGTGATGAACCTTTTGAATATGATAATGAATTAGATAGAAGTCATTTAAGTAGTCAAGATATTGATAAAGAAATGAAATTTAATGATTATAGTTATATTGAATTAGAGGAAGATTAAATTATTTAATTTATTTATTTTTTTTTTGGTGATTTTTTTTAATTTAAAATATATTTAAAATAAAAAATCAAAATTTAATTTTTTTATGAGTGATCCTAAAGTAAATACACTTCAAAGTTTTGCTCAAAATCATGAAGCTTGTATTAATTATATCATTTCTTATTCTATTAATAATAAAAATAATAATAAAGAAAAGAAAGAAATTAAAAGTGAAAATATAAGTAAAGAAGATATATTAAATAAAGTAAAATCATTAATGGGAGAAATGTTAAAAAATGATAATTATAAAGAAATTAGAAAAAGTTTACTTCAAGCTTTATCAATATTAACAGATTTTAAAAATATTAAAGAAAATTTTGCAAATAAATTATTATATAACTCAACAATTTATATGATTGCTATTTTATTAGAACAAGAATTAACTTCTGATGATTTTGTAAATTTATTTGGACAAAATATTGATTTATTAATATATGTTAATTATCTTGAATTATATGATGTGATGACTAATTTTATGGAAAATATAAATTTACCTTATTTTAAATGTTTAAAATTATTTTTTAAATTATATGAGAATGAAGATAATTATCAAGAAATTATTAAAAGTGAAGAAAATATTGATTCTGAAAAAATAAAACAGTATTGTTCAAAAATAAAAGAAATAAGATTAAAAAAAGAAAAAGATTTTGAAAAAAATAATATAGAAAAAATAAAAGAAAATAAAAACAAGAAGTCTGAAGAAAATATAGAAGATAAATTAATAATAGAAAAGTTACAAGAAGAAATAAATCAATTAAAAGATAAACACAATAAAGAAATAAATAATTTAACAAATGAAATAAATTCCTTAAAACAAAAGAATATTTTTTTTGAAAATGAAATAAATAATCTCAAAACTTTATTTTTTTCATTCCAAAACCAAAAAAAATAAAATAAAAAATATTAAATTTATATAAATTTCACAATATATAAAAAATCTAAATTTAAAAAGAAATAAAAAATCTTTATTCTAATCATTAAAAAAAAATTTATTTGAAATCCTCTGATAAACTTTTATTAATATAATCTTTAGTATATAAAATAGAATAAATAGGAATAGTACTCATTTCATATAAACAATTTCCTATAAAAACAAAAGGACTACTAAATAATAAAAAAGTAGCTTTAGAACTTTTAATTAAAAAATTACCAAAGACTCCACCATATTTTTTAGTATAATAAACTAAAGTAGATTCTTTAACTAAAGGAATAACAAAAATTCCTCCAACTGGAGCATTAAAATTTAAAACTAAATTTTCATTTCCTTTTATTAATTTATATTCTTTATTTTTTATTGCATAAGATATCATCATTCTTAATGCAAAAAAACAATTATAATCTGCAACTATAATTTTATTTAATTCTTCTTTTGAATAAGTTCTTTCCCAATTTTTATCTTCTTGTTTTATATTTATGATTAATGTATCTTCTCCTTGAAAATAAATTATTGTTTCATATTTATTTTTATCTTCTATATTTTGACTATTTAAATCTACCCAATTATCCATTTTAAATATTGGAATTACAAAAATTGGATTTTTTGAAAATAAATTTAAAGATAAAACAAAAGCTTCATTTTCTTCTGAATATTGTATTTTTTTACGATAATTTTCAACACTATTTTTTATTTCTTTAATAAAACTTGGAATATCTGTTATTTTATTTTCTAAAATTTCATTTAAATCTTCTAATGAATAATTTATTTTCCAAACTAATTCTTTTAAAGTTGTTGATATTGTTATTGATAAAATTAACTCATTTCTTTTTTCTATTAAAACATGATATTTTCCAGATTCCATTATTGATTTTGTTATTTGAGGAGAAACTTTAAATGATTGATGTAAATTATCTTCTAAGAAAAATTCTTCTTTACTTTTTATTTCTTTTTCTTTTTTTATTTCTAAATATTCAGAATCTAAATCTACGAAATCAATAAAATCATTCTCATTATTTTTTCCATTTAATTTTAATTGTTCTTTTTTTTCTTCATTTTTTAATTTTTGTTCTTCAAATTTTTCTTTTATTTCATATAATTGTCTTTCTTTTTTTTGATTAAATTCTAAATCAAAATTAAAAGAATCTAATTTTTCTTCTTCTTCCATTTTTTTTTATTGTTTTTTTTTATTGTGTTTTTTTTATTAACTTTTTGTAGATTTTATTATTTTAAAAAAAAATTAAAATAAAAAATTTGTTTATAATAAATAAAAGGATTTTTAAAATTAATCAATCAATTTAAATTCAATAAATTAATTCAATATTACGTCATAAATAACAAAAGAATTTATAAACAATAAAAAAACAATAAAAATGATAATCTCAAATTTCTGTATTAGTTCTTCCATGTCTTTTATTATTTAAACTATATTCACTTTTTAAATCTTTCAAACTAAAATCTCTACTTAAATTTCTTTCACTAAATAATTCTTTTCTTACAGTTTCTAATTCTTCTTTCATATTATTTATTGTAATATCCTTTTTTTTTGATAAATTTTTCCAATATTCAACTTGACATTCTAAACATTTTGTTATATCATGTAATTTATAATCTTTTCTTTTCATACTTTTATTACATTTTATACAATTTATTATAGAATATTCACAAATATTTTCTTTATGATTTTGTAAATTTTTATTTAATACTTCTTCATTACATAAATTACATTTTACCAATAAATTACCACAATATTCTTCATATTCTTTTAATTGAAATTTAAAACATTTTTTTTGACAATATTTACATTTTATTTGTTTTAAACCACAATTAAAAAGATGTTTAAAACATTCATTAATATTTCCTTTAAATTTACAATTATCAACTTTACAATAAAATTCTGAAAATTCACAACTTTTAATATGATTTAAATAGTCTTTGAAATATAAAATTTTTTTGCATCCTTTATCATGAAAAGCACATTTAGTTTTAAATAAATTTATAATTTTTTTAAACACTCTATCTAAATTTAATATTTGAAAATTTTGACAATTAAAAGGACATTTTTTCCATTTTTTTTGACATTCTTGACAAATTATATTTCCACATATTGAACATTTAACAGGATTTAATGGAATTTCTGTACAAATTGGACATATAATTTCTTTTACAATTTCTTGATATTCATCAATTATTAACATTTGAGATATACGAGTTCCATAATTTTGAGGAAGATTTAAATCAAAATTATCATTAAAATAAATTGATATAAGTTCTTTTTGTTTTTTTGGAAAATCAATCATTTTTATATGTTTTTTTTTTGTTATTTTATTATATTTGTTATTATTTTTTAAAAAGATTAAAACACCTTTTTTATTTTTTTAAAAAAAATATTTATAAATCCATAATTCAACTTTTAATAAAGTTTTATTTTATTATTTATTGATTTGGAATTTTCCAAATATTTATGGAAAAGTTTTTATATAAATTAATTATTTATAATTTATTTAATTTATATTGAATAAAATTTTATTTGATACAAATAAATAAAACTTAAATTTTAATAAAATAAATGTCAAATCCAATTAATATTTCAAATTTAAATTATACACAAACAACTATAGGTAGAACAGTAAAACATTCAAAAAATTATCATTGTTGGGAATTTTGTTTAGAAGGACAATATCATAAATTAGAATTATATCATTCAAGATTATCTTCAAAAATAAAAGTATTAATAGATAATAGATTATTAGCAGAAGATATTAGTAATGATTTTAAATTTTCTTTTAAATTGAAAGGAATATATTTTTTAATTGTACAAACAAAAAATACAAAATTTTTTTTAACTATAAATGATAGATCTTTTGATGCTTTAAAATTAGAATCTAGAAATATGGCTCAAAAAAGAAGTCAATCAAAAGGACCTTCAAATTATATGAATAATAATAATTATGATATTAGAAATAATGATGATTTTTATAAAGGAGCTAATTTAGATTTTGGAAATTCAAATTATTATAGTAATAATAATAGAAATAGAATAGAAACTGGAGTTTTATTAGATTTAACTGAAAATAAATTACCTAGCCAAGATGTTTTTGATAAGAATAAAAATATATTTAATAATATGAATTTTTTTAATAATGATCAACAAGAAGTTTTAAATGCTATTGGAAGAGGATTTAATAATAATAATGTTAATAATATGAGAATGAATAATAATGTAATGATGAATAATAATATCTCACCACAAAATTTCAATAATATGGGAATGAATAATAATAATGTAATGAATATGCAAAATAATATAAATCCTAATAATATGGGTATGATGGGTCAGAATATTTTTAATATGAATCAAGGAAATAATAATATGATAATGAATAATATGAATCAAGGAAATAATAATATGATAATGAATAATATGAATCAAGGTAATAATATTATGAATAACATGAATCAAAGTAATAATATAATGGTGAATAATATAAATCAAAATAATAATATTATGAATAATAATATGAATCAAGGTAATAATATGATGAATAATATGAATCAAAATAATAATATGATGAATAATATGAATCAAAATAATAACATGAATCAAGGAAATAATAATATGATAATGAATAATATAAATCAAAATAATAATAATATGAATAACATGAATCAAAGTAATAATATGATGATGAATAATATAAATCAAAATAATAATATTATGAATAATATAAATCAAAGTAATAATAATATGATGAATAATAATATGAATCAAAATAATAATATGACTCAAGGTAATAATAATATGAATCAAAGTAATAATAATATGATGAATAATAATATGAATCAAAATAATAATATGACTCAAGGTAATAATATAACACCAATTAATCAAAACAATATTATAATTCAAAATAATAATAATCAAAATGTGAATATGATACAAAATACTAAAATAAGTCAAAATGATATGAATCAAAATAATGTATTATTAATGAATAACATGAATCAAAACACTATAAATGAATCTAATAACATAAATCAAGGAAATTCCTCTCAAAATAATATTGGATTAAACCCAAATGATATAAGTAATAATTTAAATCAAAATATACAAAATCAAAAAATAAATGCAGAAACTCCTTTAATGCCTCAAGTAAATTTAAATATGAATATGGGAAAAATTGTAGATGATAGTTCAGAAATACATAAAGGAAAAGATTTAAAGGAAGAATTGATGAAAAATAAAAATTTATTTGATATAAATAATTTAATGAAAACATATAAAGAAGGAGAAGGAAGAGGAAACAGAACTGATTTTAAATTTAATGATTTTTTAAAAAATCACAATCAACCAAATCAAAGTCAAAATAATCAATTTATTCAAAATAATAATAATAATCAATTTGTTTTTCAACAAAATAATAATCCAATGAAAATATATCCAAATCAACAAATGTTTAATAATTATTACAATTAATCATAAATAAAAAGTAAATAAAAATTCAATTTAAATGAATAAAATTTTTTTTGTTAATTATTTTTATTAAAATTAATATTAATTAATCCCTAAAAAAATGGGGTGTCCTTGTTGTACTCAAAAACCTCCAAAATATCAACAAATTTATGATTTTTTTCATCAAATATGTAAATATTAATTTTTAATTATTTTAGATAAATCAGAAAAATTTGATTTCACCATTGAAAATTATAATAATAATTTAGATAAAATAAAAAAATTAGGTAAAAATAATTTTCCAATTTTGGAAAAAAAACAAAATATAAGAACAAAGTTTATAAATGAATTGAAAAAACAAAATAAATTAAATGAAAAAGAAGCTATTTTTACAAAAAAATCTTTATTTAATTGTTTAATTTTAACTTTAAACTTAAAAGAGTTTATAAAAGTAAATGAAAGTTTATCAAATAATAATGATTTACAGCAAATTTTATTAGATATTTCAGTTTTAACTTTCAATTATCCATTTAAAAATAAAGTAAATTTAAAAGTTATTATATATTATTTTGCACATATGTTTAATATTTTATTTAAAAATATGAAAGATATTAATCATTATTTAGATATAGAAAACTCATATTTAGATAAAATTAAAAATACTGTTAATGAACAAAATATTATATTAAGTAGTGAATTATATCCTTTTATAAAAATCAATTTGTTTTGTTTAGGTAAATTATTTAAAAATGAATATAAAAATAAAAATCTTATTTTAAATGAAGAAAATATTCATCAAATCTTAATTTATTTTAATATTGTTTTTATTGATATAAGTCCATTTCTTATTGAAAATTCTGAAAATATTAAAAAATTAAATTCAGATATTTTACCTTTTGAAAATAATCATTCTTTAGAATATATGACAACTTTAAATATAGATAATGAATCAAATAATTATTACTTTGCAAATAATGATAAATATAAAGATTTCATAAAATTAAATAAATGTTTATATTATTTTCTAATGATTTTCATCACAGATGTCTCAAAAGGAAAAGAATTTTTATCTGAAATTGATAGAAATTTTAAAAAAAATATTACAAACAAAAATGACCAAAATAAATTTGACGAAATATTTTTTTTATTTATGTTAAAAAATATCAAAGAAAAAGAAGTACTCAAAAAAATTGTTGTTTTTGCTATAATTGAATATATTTGTGAAAGAGTTTTAGAGGATTTATTGAATAATCATTCTTATTTTTATGATATTATAATTGGATATTATTTATTAATATTAAATGATGACTCTTTACAAGAAAAAGTAATGAAATTATTTGCAGGAATTTTTATTGAAGAAATTAAAACAGATGATTTTAAAGGATTTTTTTTCATAAAATTAAATGATTTACTATTAAAAAAGAAATATCATGAAAATTTTGAATTAATTATTCCTTTATTAATGCAAATTTCACTTATTTTTAAAAAAGAAACAGAAGAAATTAAATTAAAAACTTTAAAAGTTTTATCAAATATTCTTTCAAAATATTCAGATAAAAATATTTTTTTTTCTTTTCAAAATATTAATATAATTGAAAGAAATCAATTTAGCTCTGAATTTATTTTAAATATTTTTGAAAATTTTGATATTTTTTCGAATAATGATTTATTGAAAAATTTAAAATTATTGAAAGAATATTTTGGCTTTTACATATCATTTCTTTTATTTTTAAATTCAAATTTCAATTATAAAGATATTGGAATAGACTTAAATTTAAAAAAGAAAATTTTATCAAAAATTCTTTTTTATATTTATAAATTAGAAATTTTATCAGAAAATTCAATAACTTTTATTCCTTTTATTTTTTCTTTAATAAAAATTTTATTTTATTATTTAAAAATGCATTTTATTTCTACTCCGAATACTTCTTATTTAATTTATAAAAATCTTTCTTTATATCTTAAAGATTTACTTAAAGTAGATATATTACATTTCTCTTTTGTTCCATATCTTTCATACTCAATAATATTAATTATTTTAATTGAAATTATAAAGACTTATAAATTACCAATTTCATTAACCCTTATTCATAATAATATATATAATGAGGTAAAGAATTTAAATGAAAATTATTCGAATTTGATAACTGAAATTGAAATAAATAATTATTTAATTAATGAATACAATGAAGAGTTACTTATTAAATGTGAAAATATTATAACAAATAACTTTAATAATTGTCTTAATTGTAATATAAATAAAAATACTTATGAACAAATAATGGATATCATATATAGTAAAATATTTGGTAGTTCTGTAAATTTATTTTCATGTCTTGAACCACAATTAAAAAGTTCAGAAAGATATTTTGAATCAATTTCAAATTCAAATCAAATTGATATGATTAGTGAAGGAAAATATAATAACTCTTTCCTCAATTCAATTAATGATGATAAAAGCAATATTTCAACAGAATTAAAAGATATAAAAAAAATATCACTTAATCATGAAAATTATATTAATAATATTAATGACAGTATTCCTATAAATCAAAATGGGGATATGTCTTTTAATTTAAATAATTATAATTTTAATAATTTTTCAATAAATAATGATGATGATGAAAATATTAAATGTTAATTAATATTTTATTTTTTAAGTTTTAATTTAGTGTAATTAAACTTACAATTTTTTAAAATAATAAATTAAAAAATTTAAATTTAAATTTCAAATTCAAATTAAAAATGTCAAAACTCAAAAATACAATTTTTGTTATAGTATTTTTTTTATATTAATAATATTAAGAACAAATAGGAACATATATTGTTGAATATGGTTTCTTATTTTGTGATTATTGTTTTCATATTTTTTTTCAAAATAAAACAACTTTTTCCTCAAATTGCTCAAAGAAATTAGAAATTAATAATTAATAAATTAAAAAGATTCAAATCATGCAATAAAAAAGAATATTCGTTTTTTAAATAAAGAAATAATTAAAGATTCTTCAATGAATTGCTATAATCAATATAATAATATATATCATATAATAAAGTTTAGATGAAAGTTTACAAAATAGAAAAATCATTGATTTATCTCAAATAAAAAAAATTTAACCAAAAAATTTAAAACATCAAAAAAAATTAATTAAAGTTCATGTAAATAATATTAATAATTAAATATTCAAACAGGAAGTACAGAATATAATAAAGGAAATCTATTAAATTTTAATATTAAAAATCCTATTCATGGAAATGAATATTTTTTTCAAACACCTAAAAATACTTTTTGTAATAATAATATAAATAGAAATAATATCATCTAATCATAATATGTTATAATACAATAATAAAATTATTTAATTAGATTATTTTATTTAATTTTTTGCTTAAAAATATTATTTTATAAATCATAATTAAAAAAGAAATATAATTCCTTATCGAATCAAAAAGTTTAAAATTTATAAAAAAAATTCCTGAAAAAAATTACTAAAAATTAAATTAGTTTTTTGATAATTAATAAATCAAATGATTATAAATTATTATTTTTAAAAAAATGAAAAGAATAGTATTATTTTCATTTTTATTTACTTTTATATTAAATGAACTAGTTACATTTTCTCCAGATGATGTATTAATATTAACAGATGAAAATTACACTGATGCAATAATTCAACATGATAATTTAGTAATATTAGCATATGCAAGATGGTGTGCATTTTCAAGAGATTTTAAACCAGAATATTTAAAAGCAATAAAATTATCTAATGAAAGAAATTTAAATTTTACTTTTGCAACAATAGAATCTTCTCAAAATAAAGATTTTAAAGAAAAATATTCGATAAAAAAATTTCCAACAATAATAATTTTTTCAGAAAATGATAAAAATATAACATATGATGGAGAAAGAAATGCATATTCACTTTATAAATCTTTAGAAAAAGAAATGAATGGTCCAATTAAACAATTAAATACATTAGAAGAAATAGATGAATATATAAAATTAAATAAAATAATATTATTATGTACTTATTCAAAAGGAACAGAACAATATGAACCTTTTGAAAAATTATCAAAATCAACTAATATATATGATTTTGTTTTATGTACTAGTGAAGAATGTAAAAATAAATATAAAGAAGATTTTATTTTATTTAAACATTTTGATGAACCTATTGTTTATTATTCTGAAAAAAATACTGAAGAAAATGAAATTGATTTTTCATTATTATTAACTTTTATAACAATTTATGGTGTTGAAACAGGAGGAAAATTAACAGAACATGAATTTAATATAATTACAGATTTATATATTCCTACAATAATTTATTTTAGAGATTCAAATGATAAAAAACAAACAGAAAAAGATATTATAATTAAAAATTTACATTTAAATAATAGAAATGATTTTTATTCTTTGGTTTTTGATATTAATGAAAATGAAAATTCAAAAAGAATGAATAAAATATTTCAAGTTGATGAAGATAAAATTCCTTTAATAATGTATATTCAACCTGGTGAAGAAGTATTAGATAGATATATAATGAAAGAAAAAGAAATTAATGAAGAATCAATTTTAAATTTTATTGATGATGTAAAAAATAATAAAATATTAAGAGAATTATCTTCAAAAAATCCTCCTTCAAAAGAAGAACAAAATTTATTTTCTTATCATTTAATTGTTGGAAAAACTTTTGATAAAGAAATAATTGAAGAAAATAAAAATATTGTTTTTTATTTATCTTCTGCTTTATTTTGTACTAAATGTAATGAAGCTTCTGTTATTATAAATCAACTTGCAATGTTTTATCAAAATCATACTTTAAGTAAAAATAAAATTAAATTTTGTCAAATGGATGCTACTTTTAATGAAATGAGAGGTGATATTGTTGAAGAAATTCAAAATTTTCCTGCTTTTATTTTATATTTTAAAGATGATAAAGATCATCCTATTTTATATGAGGGAGAATTAAATAAAAAAGATATTGAAGATTGGATTTTAGAAAATTTAAATTGGGAAAAAAGTTCTTTTCAAGATGAAAAAGGGGATTTATAATAATTATTATTATTAAATACTTGTTAAATTATTGTTAAATACATTTAATTTAATTAAATTTTTGTAATATTTAATAAGATAGTTCTATATAAATTTAGTTAATTTATTATTTAGAAAAATAAAAGTAGCTTCAAATAATAAGCAACTTTTTGATTATCAAAAAAACTAATAAATAATATAAATAAAGGAGCTAAGATTAACCATATAATAATTAAACAAATTAATCCTGAATAAAACCAATCTTTTTGGGAATTAATATATATATAACAAAAAATAACTGTATAAAAAAACATGAATAAGTCAATAAGTAATATTAATATTATTGAAATAATCCTTTTTTTTAATATTTTCCTATTAAAATCATTACTTAATTTTTCTTTTTTTTCTTTTTCATTTATAACTTTTTTATAATCATCTTCAAATTTTTGAATTGAAGAAAAAGAAACAAGAGAAATTAATTTTATTATTAAACATATTAATGAAGAACATGCAATTGAAATAAATAATCTCTTATATTCATAAATTAAAGGATAATAGAATTTATTTTTATTTTTATGAAACATTCTTTTTTTAACATAACTACTTTCATTAAAAAAAATTGCATTAAAACCAAAAACATCTAAAATATTTATTCCTAAAATAATAATATAAAAAGGAGAAATATAAAATCCTTTATATATTCCAGTTATTGGATGTAATTTAATTAAATTTTTCCAAAATTTTTTAAAAAATTTTTTTTTAATTTTCTTCTTTTTTATATTTTGTTTTTTTAAATTTTCTTTATTTTGATTTCCTTCTTCTTTATTATCTTCTTCTTCGGAATAATGATTTATAGATATATTATTTATTGTTTTACTGGATTGACAATTAATTGATTGTTTTGATTCACCTTCTTTTGAATTTTGATTTTTATTAATTACTCCATTCAAAAGATTACTAATCTCTTCTATTTCTTTTGATTCGTCATACATTATATAATTTATTTCTTCTGTTAAATTATAGAAAAATACAATTTTGAAAAAAATTGTAATGATAATTATAAATATATTTGTCATTAAAAATAACCAAAAAGCTATATTATTTACTAAATCTTTGACTTTTGTAAAACATCTAAAAATTAAAAAATAAGTTTTGTCATAATCATTTAAATTTTTTTTAATAATAGAATACCCCATTCCAGATTCATTATAAGGACAAAATAAATTAATCATTTCATTATCTAAAGAATAAAAAATACAATTACCATTATTTCCATCAAATGTTATATTTTGATATATATTTGTTTTTCTATATGTTTGAGTTAAATCAAAATCAATTTTTTCACTTCTAAAACATTTATCAGAAAAAGCTTTATCTTTACTTTCATAAATATTAATACCTTTATTTTTATAGTATGTATATAAATTATAATTTATTTCTTTATTTTCAATAATAGGTAAAGAAATATTTAAATTACTACAATTATTAGAAAAAAAGTTATTATCATTTTCATAAGGATTATTTATTTCTAAAGCATCTATCATTACATAAGAATAATTTATATTATCAATATTTGAAAATGAGGAATTAATATATGTTATCATAAATGAATAATTTCCCTTGTCATTGTTATTGTTACATGAAGAAATATTTGCAAATCCAATATTTTTCTCTATTGCAAAATTACTACATGATATAATTGAATTTTTTGTATTAAACATTCTTAAAATAAATAATTGATTGTAACTATCATATAATGGGTAACATTTATTATTATCATATAATTCATTTTCCATTTCATTTTTATGAAGAGAATATCCTATTTCTTTTAATAACTTTAAATATAAATTTTTCGCATTTTTTATTTCAATGTTATTCATATTTTCAATGTTTATATTTTCATCATCTGATAATGCTCTTAAATTATTAGAGACATTTTCTTCATATTTTTCTTTAAAAATTTTAAAAATTAATCCAATTAATTCAAACATTCCTTTACTTTTCATTTTATTAAAAGTATTATTATTTGTTAATAATAAATCATTATTTCTTTCTGTATAAAAAATTGTAGTTAAATTAACTGATTTTAATATATAATTCCCAATATAACTTTCCATAATTTTCTGATTAAAAAATTCATTATTATATTTTATAAGAACATTAATTAATTTAACTTTACCAAGTAAAGTAACATTATTTAAATCAAAAATTGTTTCATTTTCTCTTTCTCCGAAATTATTTCTTAAAGGTTCAAAAATTTGAATATTTTCATTAAAATATATATTAGCTAATTCTTCATAAATTTCACATAAAGTTCCAATAAATCCTTCTGTACAATTACATTTTGGAATAGAATTTTCATAATAACATTTTCCATTATTAAAACAATAATTGTCACATGGAACTAAATTATCATTTAAATTTAAAATTTCAGGATAAATACATTCATTTTTATAAAATATAGTTTCAACAGGACAATTATTAGAACAAATGCCATTAACATCAAAATAATTATTTCCTAAAGAAGAACATAAAATACATTTATCATTATTTAAATATGAAATTCCCATTAATGAAGGACAATTTTCAATACAAGTTTTATTATATTCTTTTAAATTTAAATTTACTAAATTATTACTTGAACAACTTGAATAACATGTATCATTATAAGTAATATCATTACATAAAGATACACATTTATAATTAGAAAAATAAGGTAATGAAGGTGTTATTTCTTTACAAGTTTGACAAGAATAAGTATAAATATATGAAGTTAAATTATAATATATATTAAAAAATGAATTTGTACAAGAAAAAAATTCTATTTTTGATTCTATATAATCATTTGAATCTTGTGAATCAGAAAAAATTTTAAATATTAAAATATCTTCATTTGAAATCTCAGATGGAGATATTGTTATTTTTAAATTATTATATTCATCTATAGATAAATTTTCTGAATCTATTTGAGTTGATGTATTTTCTTTTGTTTTATTTAATATTACTATTAAATAATTATTTTCATTTTCATCAACTCCATTTATATATTTTTGATATATTTTTTGGTCAAATGTAATTATTAAATCAGTTGAATTATTCATAATATAAATTGGATTATTTAAAATTTTTTGAGGACGATTTAAATTGTTTATAACTATCATTTCATTAGAGGAATTTAAAACAAAAGAATTTTTCATTTTAATATAAATTTTATCTTGAATTGAAGGAAATGTTCTATTATTAGATAATTCATTTTTAAATTTAAAAATATATTCAGTAAAATAACTTGTTTCAACATATTCTAATTCTTGATCTAAATACATTACTTTATCAATATAATTAATATCGATTTCTTCATCAGAATATAAAGTAATTAAATTTGAATTTTCATCATATAATTTCATAATTGTAACATCTTCTTCTGAAATAAATTGTTTTGTTATTCTAATCATAAAATTTGCATTTTGAATAGTAATAGTATAATTCATTATATTTGATTCATCAATATCATCATAAATTCGAACTATATAAGTTTTATTTATTTCTGTAAAATTAAAATCATAATTTATTTGAATAACTTCATATTTAATTAAATTATCATTAACATCTTTTAATTCTATATAATTAAAATAATAATCAACTTCAATATCTTTTGTATTATCATTAAATATAACCTTTGAAATTAAACTTTTTGAAAGAATTACATCTTCTTCAAAAGGAATCATTACATCTTTTAAATTTGAATTTATATAATAAGTTCCCAAATTTTCCTTTAATTTCATTTTTGAATAATAAGAAAAAATAATTGGACATAAAGTATTATTTGTATATATTAAATATTTACCACAAGTATCATTTGTACAATTATTTTTTAAATAAAACTTTAAATTTTTTCTATTTGTTTCTCCTTTATATGAAATTAATTCATTTTCTAAAGTAAAATTTTTTGAAGAATTAAATCTGTCAATAAAAAAAACATTAAAATCATTTATTAAATCTATATCATTTGAAAAAGTAACTTCAATTTTTCTATTTTCTCCTGTTTCATCATTTGATAATTTATTACTTGATAAACTTGATATTTTATTATCTGGAGTTGTATCACTTACAATTAATTCTAAATTTTCAATTGAAATTATTTCATTACAATCATTTAAATAATCAATTGTTCCTGAATTAAAATTTACTTCAGGAATTATAAATTCATTTGGATAATCTGTTGTATAATCTTTATTATTTATCTTTATTGTTGTTAAATTTTCATTATTTGATAAATATAATTTAATATATTGATTTTCTATTGAAGTATATAATTCAATCTTTTCTATTGTTGAACTTATTCTTTTTATAAAAGAAAATTTTGTATTTGGTAAAGGAAAATTATTGATTTTTATATATGATTCACCATAAGAATATTTATATGTTGAAGAAAAATCAAATGAATATAAATAATAATTATTAATATTATCTTCTACTGGAGTTGAATAAATAATACTATTTGATAAATTTAAAGATAATAATTCCAAAAATATATTTGTGGTAACATTAATTAATATATTAGGAAATTCTGAAATAAAAGGAAAAATATAACATTTATTATCTGGTTCATTTTCAATCGAATAAATTCCTGTTGGAATTGTTTTTACATATGTTATTGATGTATTATTATTATTTTCTATAATTAAAGAAACATTTCCTGGAATTTCATCTGGAATTGTACAATTAAAAATATTATTATTTAATTGTGTACATTTATTATTTCCTAAATATATATTATTTTTAAATAAATTTAAATCATTTGAATTATCAAAATTAATTGTAAAAGTTATATCTTTCGATGATGAAGATTCTTTTATTAAAAAGATTTTTTCTTCTGTTTCAAATTGAGGCTCAGATTTTTTTATAATAAAATCATTTTTATCAAAAGTAAGGTTTTCATCAAAAATATCATCAAATGAAATAATTGAATATTGCAAATTATATTTATTTAAAGGAATTATTAATTCTAAAATATTATTTGTCACATTTAAAAATCTTTCTGTTATAATATTTTTATCATTTGTATAATTAACTTTTGTAAGAAAATTCAAATCATATTCATTTGAAGTAATATATATTTTATTATTTCCTATAAAATTATATGAAGGAATAGAAATTTCAAATTTTGCTTCATTAATATTTTTATATAAAAAAAAAGAGTTAATTATTTCATTATTATATAATAAATAATATTGTTTACAAAAAATATTATCATCATTTTCAATTAAATTATAAGTATCATATTCACAAATTAATTCTTTATTTTTTGAATTTAAATTGCAAGAAACTGGAATATTTGAATTTTCATTATTATTTTGTATTTTAATTCTACTTGTATTTATTAAGCATTTTGTCTTATAAAAAACTAATTTTCCAGTTTTTGAAGATGAATTATAAAAAGAAATATAATTAGGAGTAACATTTTTAAATTCTAAATTTGTCAAATATATTTTTTGAGTGTATAATAATTCATTATTCTCTTTTAAAAAAATATTAAATATATTATTTTTAGTTTCATCTAATGGAATATTCAAAATACCTTTTTCTTCATCAATAACTAATTCCTCAGAATTAATTTGAAAAGTGAAATTATTAAAATCCAAAAGATCTTGATATTTATCAATAATTTTAATAGACATTTCAATATATTTATCATAATTTGATAAACAATTGTCTAAATTAAAATCAAGTATATAATGAATATCAGAAAAAAATAAAATTTTTTG
Organism: Isotricha sp. YL-2021b; assembly: GCA_023805745.1. Lineage (NCBI taxonomy): Eukaryota > Ciliophora > Litostomatea > Vestibuliferida > Isotrichidae > Isotricha > Isotricha sp. YL-2021b. The sequence continues at coordinate 65,308 of JAJJKW010000229.1, read as the reverse complement.
AGAATGATATTCATAAGTATTCCCATTAGAATTAGTATAATATAAAGTTACAATTTCATTATTATCCTTTGGAATATAATAATAAACATTATTATCATTTGTTAGTAAAGTAAAATTACCATTTATTTTTGAATATAATTTTATAACTTCAGTTTCATCAACAGTAATCTCAGTAATTGGTTTAGAATTACCATTAAATGGAAACCAATTTATAGAAGAATTAATTATAATATTAGGTTCATCTTCAATTTTAATAGTAAACTCATATATAATTGAATTATCTATAAAATTTGTAATTATTATTGTTTTATTTCCTATTTCAGAAAACTTTAAATTATTTTGTTTTGTATTTATTAAGATATTTGATTTATTATCAGAAGGAAAATAATACTTTAATGAAGTCTCATTTTCATAAATTATTGTTTTAAATTTTCCTTGATAAATTGTATCATTAAATGATATTGTAATCCATTCTGGTAATGAATTTTTTTTTAGAGTTAGATTTTGTTCTCTTAATGAAATAGGACCATTATCTATTATAATATAATTTTCTGTATCATAATCAAAAATATCTTTTGATTTTGTTTGGAATCTAAAATAACATTTTGATATATTTATAGAATTATTTTTAATATCTAAATAAATTATATTCTCTTTTATTGAAAATGAATTTTTATCAAAAGAAGAAACCGTAATATTTTCTCCATTAAAATGAGTATAATATAATTCAATTAAATCTATTTCATATCTTTCTATTAAAAAAATATTAAATTCAATAGATAATGTATAATTGAGCAAATAATTGAATATATTTTCAGACATTTCAGTAATAAATAAAGGAATATCAAATTCTAAATCTTCAATTTCTTTTTCATCATTATCTTGATTAATTATTGTAGCAACAGAATATAATTTTTTATTACTTTTTGGAAGGACATTGATATAAATTTTATTTGAATTTCTGTCAAACATAAATTTATATTTTTTAAAGTCATTTTCTAAATTAAAAGCATTATTATATTGAATAATTTCATTATCATCATTATTTTCAATATTTATTAAATTTATTAAACCTAAATAAAATATATCACTCTTTAAACATATTTGATAACTTCTAAAGTTATTATTATCTGTTATAAAATTACCATATTTTTCACAAAATAAGATTTCTAAATTAGAATCAAAAGTTTCAGTAGAAAAAATATAATCAGATATTGTAATACTATTATATTCCATAACTTGGAAACCAAAATTATAAAAAGTATCACTAGAATAAACTTGGTTACAAGAATTTTCTGAACATGTTACTTCAAAAATTTGATCTGTAATTTGACCATCATTTTTAATTGTTCTAAATAATAAATAATCAAATGAAAAATAACATTCTTTAACATTTTGACTTAATGAAAAAGTAATTGAAAGATCATTATCCATTGAATATAATGGAGATATTAAATCTAAAAATGTTATATTTTTTTCGTCTTTATATATTATATTATCATTTTCTGTTATTATAATATTAAAAATTGAATCTTTTATAAAATTATTTTCATTATATGAATATGTAAAAATATTATTTTCTTTTCTATCAAAAATAAATAATTCATTTTTATTATTCACATTTTGTAGTTTAACATTTAAATTATCATAATTAAAATTATAAAAGGATAAAAGAGAAATAGATAAATCATAATTCATTTTATAATAATAACAAGAATCAAGAGAATTATAATTATAAAATGCATAGGAAATATCTTCAATTATAAATAAATTATATGAAAGTGAATATAAAATATCTGGCTCTCTTTGATAAGAATATTTAAAAGTATAATTTCCTATTTCATTTGTTTTTAAAATATATGAATTAGTTTCATTATTATAATTTTGTATTCTTATATTATTTGACAAAGAATCTTTATTATAATATAAATAAATTCTATTTAAATTATAATTCTTCATTTTAATTGGTATCTCTAATTCAGGAAATTCATTATTTATTTTGGGATTTATATAAATTGTTTGTTCCAAATAAAAAACAGGAGATGAGTTATCAATTGTAATTTCAGTATTTAAATTAATTTCATTCCCACAATAATTTATATAAAATATATTAAAATTTTTTTCACTTTCAGAAGTAAAATTAAATTCATATTCATATAAATCAAATTGAAATGAAATAGAAGTATTAGATATTAATTCAAATGAATTTGAAATTAATTTATCATTTTTTGAATTTATTAAATAAATATTAGATATTTCTTCATCAAATAACAATTCTGAATTAAAAGTTAATGTTAATATTTGATTATTATTGTTTTGAATAGAAGTAGTTGAAATATTGGACAAAGTTAAATCATTTATAAAATATATAACATTATCATTAAAAATTTCTTTATCATTATTCAAAATTTTTAAACTAATTTTTGTGTCTTGAGTAATATCATTGGGTTCATAATAAATAATATAAACATAATTAACATTATCAAATTTTGATATAAATTCAATTTCATTTAATTGAAAATTTAATGAAAGTTCTTTTTCTGAATTCTCAAATGAAAAAAGTTTTATTATTATATTATTAAAAGAAGAGCTGTAAATAATTTGTTGACAAAAATTATCGATTGAATAATATAAAATAATAATTTCTTTTTTATTTCCAAAATTAGTCCCAAAATTACTGAAAAATGCATATAATTTTTGTCCTTGTTTTGAATATTGAATATCATAATAACAACTTAATTTAGGAGTATTTATTTCACTTAAAGGACAATTTAATTTTGTAATTTCATTATTTTCAGAAATATAAAATCTATTTCTAAAATTTATAGCATTAAGAGTATTATTATTAACATCATAAAAATTATCAATTAATAAATTAATGTTTAAATTAATTTGAGAAGATTGATCATTAATAACAAAAATTGAATTATCTAAAGAAAATATATTTTTTGTAATTATATTAAATTTTATAAAGTTTGGTTCTCTTTGAACATCATAAACTGTTATTTTATAAGTTCCAATTTCTTCAAAATTAATTGTTGAAGTATCAACATAAATAATTTCTCCATTATAAGAAAGAGAATAATTATTCAATAAAATTTCATTCTCATCATTAACTAATTGAATGGTTATTTTATTTATTTGTTCAATTAAAATTTGTTTTTTTAATTTTATTTCTGCATTTTGTAATATCATTCCATTTACCATTAAATAACTATTAGAATTATCTAAAACTTCAATTTCATAATCAAAAAAATAAATAAAAAAATCTGAAATTTCACTTAATTTAATATCATCAGTATTATTTTTTCCTCTAACATAAATTATATAAACTCCAGGTTCAATATCATGACTTCTTATTTGAAAAGAAAATTTTAAATTATTTATATTAGTTAGATTACTTTCATAATCTATTTCTTTTCCATTTGAAATATCAATAAATTTAACATAAGGATCTGAAAATAAATTTAAATCTAATTCCCTATGAAAAATTATTGTGAAAGTTTGTGAATAATTACTTTCAAAACAGAAATAATCTATATCAATTTCATCTATTAAAAGTAAATATGTATTTTTAAAATAAATATCATTTTCAATATATTTATCATAACATTCATTTATAATTGATACATTAAAATATTGATTTTCATAAGGATTTGAAAGGGAAATATTTCCTAATATTTCATTTGAATTTCCATTTAAATTTTCTTTGTCAAATATCAAATTATCTGATGTTGTTCTTTCTAAATTTATTAAACTTATATTTATAAAAGAATTTGTTGGAATAGTATATTCAAAAATTAATTTAAGTGGTTGAGAATTTGTTGTTACATTTAAATTAATTGGATAAACGGAATTTAATTTATTATATTCTATTAATAAAAAATAAAAATCATTAAATTCAATATTATTATTAAATGTATTATCAAATAAACTTAGTTGAGTATAATTTTTTCCTTCCATATCATTTATATTTATCCTTCTAAAATAAACTGTAATTGATTTATCTAATGAAGTAACTGTAAGAGTATACTTATTATCAATCGTAGCTGTGAATTTTCTATCAATAAATTCAGGAGTATTTATTAAAAAATAAGAATTTTGATGATGATATTCAACATTAGTAATTTCTTCTGGAATTCTACATAATGTAGAAATATAATCTATAAAATTATATGTCACTAAATAAACTTTATATACATTTTGAGTTTCATTATCAATTATCTTAATTAAAGTTGGAGATATTGAATAATTTAATGAATATGTTATTTTTATCAATTGTTCTTCTTGTTCTTGATTTGAACATAAATTATTTTCTAATGTATTACAATAAAATTCTTTTGATTCTAAGTTTTGTTCATTAATTAAATCTATTGAAATTATAATTGTTTTTGAATTTGAATTTATTGGAAAAATATCTTGTTTTAAATAATAATCTTGTATAATATATTCTTCATTATAAGATATTTTATTATCATCATCTTCAACAATATATTTTAAAATATATTTATCATATGGAATTAAATATAAATTTATTTGTAAAACTTCATTCTTGATAGTAAAATTATTAAAAGAAATTAATTCATTTTCCCTATTCAAAAATATAATTTCTGTTATATATTTTAAATCATAAATCTTTTTATTGTCTGAAATTGTAATTAAATTTTCCTTATATTGTAAAAAAGGGAATTCAAATAAGATTTCAAAATTTGCAGAAAAAATAGAATATGAAATTAAATTATAAATTAAATTATCATTATTTTCTAATAAAATATTAAAAATAAATTTCGAATTTGGATTTTCAATATTAAGTGATAAATTAGATATAATTAAAACTGTTCCATTTGGATTTAAACTTAAATCTGAATTTGAAATTGATTTTACATTTTGATCATTTAATAAATAATATTGAATTGAAATTATTTGAGATAATAAAATCTTAGATGTAAATTCAATTTCTAAATTTAATAATGGAGAATCATTAATATGAATATAAGATGTTTCATTTTTTAAATGAATTTCTTCATTCTTCCTTAAATTATTTTCTTCTTTTATTTTTTTATAACTTTTACATATAATAGAATTGAATAAATATAATAAAAATGAAAATAAGATGTTTTTTGGAATTGACATTAATTGTATTTGAAAAATTTATTTTTTACAATTTTTAGTTTTGCACCTATTTTCAAAATAAATATTAAATAGGATTTTATTTATTTTTTTAAATAATATATTATTCATCAATTTAAACTCAATAAAATAATATTTCTTATAATTAATTATCTAGAGTATTTAAAATAATATATTTTTATTTTCTCAATTACTCAAAATTAAAAATTCTATATTATATATATAAAAACGGAAGATATTAGTTTTAACAATTAGATTTTAATGTTGAAAAAGAATTTAAATCAAGAATTAAAATTTAAATAATAAATATTTATTAATAAATAAATATGAAATCTTTATTCGTTATTATAAAAAAAAATAAATAACGTCTACTTATAAACTACTATTTCTAATTTTGAATTTACTTTTATTATATAAAGAACTAAAATTAACTTTTATATCAGGATATCTTATTTTACTATCAACATTAAGTTTATGATAATTTTTCCAGTATATAGATGGATTTTCATCTAAATAACTCCTTAATTTCATATTTGGAGTTGATGAAGAATGAATCATTTTTTTCTTCAAATTATTAGTTAATTCTCTAGAAGACTTGTTTTGATTATCTGAAATAACATTATTAAAATGAAAAAAATTATTAGAAGTATAATTTTTTTTCTTTTTGATTTCATTTTCATATAATCTTTTCGTAACATTTTTTTGAATTTTATATAATAATTGATAATGTTTTATTTCAGGTTGGCTTAAAAAAGTTTTTCTTGGAGAATCATTATTTAAATCATTTTTTCTAAGAAAATAACTTAAATTTTGAGTAGGTAAAAATTGATTAACTAAACCTCCATTATTACAAACAATATAACTATCTCTTCCAGTTCCATCAGAAAAATAAGGAAAAGAAGGAGGCATTTTATATAATGAATGAAAATTAGAAAAATGGTTTTTTGGAAATTTTTCTTTTTTTTTTACTATTATATCTTTCCAAAAACCTCCATTATTATATGATATATAATTATCACGTCCCATTCCATCATTTTCATATATTATTATCTTATTTTTTAATGTTATTGAACCTAAATTTCTTGGTGTTGACATTTTTCGTATTATTTATCTCTTCTATTTTTTTTTTTTCTATTTTTTTTTTTTGTTTGATTATTTATTTTAATATATTTTGATTTTTTTTATTTAAATTCAATTTATTAATTTATAATAATAAAAAAATTTAAACTTTTTTCTTATTTTTTTTCTTTTTGAAATATTCTATTATGTATTATATCTCTTTCTGTTTTATTTGGTTGAGAATATTTATCTATCATTTCCATAAATTCACTAATGTTGTGTTTCCCTTTTACTTTCTGTTTTTGATTTATGTTTATTTTCATTTTAGGTGAAGGACTTTTATTTTTCATTTCTAATTTCATATTATTTTTTTCTATTAATTCATATTTATAAAAATCTTTTAAATTTATTTTAATATTAATATTGGGTTTTTTATTAGGTGTTTTTCTATGTTTTTTTTTATGATTATTATAATTGAATAGTTTTGACAATCCGAATTGGCTTGGACCATTAATATTTTCATAATTATCATTTAAATTATTATTTCTATTTGTGGAAATATCCTTAGTTGAAGAATCCATTTTACTATAACTTGAATTTGTATGTGAAATATTTAAATTTTCATTATTATTATTTATTATATTATTATTATCAATATCATTTCTAGAATATAAATCTTCATTTTCATTTTCATTATTATTTTCATTATTATTTTCATTTTCATTTTCATTTTCATTTCCAATAGAATCTTTTAATAATTTATTTCCACTTTGTTCTTCTTGGGAATTATTGTTTTGATGATAATTTTTTATTGATTGATTTTTGTTAAAGAAATAACTATTTTTAGAATTATCATTTTTTATATTTTGATAAATATGATTTGATGATATTTCTGTTTCTGGTGTTTCTTTTCCTATATTATCTGATAATTCACTATTATTTATTTTTTTAATATTAAAATTTTTCAAACTATCTTTATTTTCATTATTATTCAACAAATTATTTTCCGTATTTAATATTATACTATTTTCTATTTTTGATTTTAATAATTCTTTTTCACAATAATTATTATTTTCATTAGTTGGATTATTAACTCCTTTTATAATTTTTTTTAAGAGAAATGCAATTTTAGATTTTGATTCATCGTTTTTTTTATCTGATTTTACATTTTCCAAAATATCATAATTCATTACAGTTTCATATAAAGTAAGATTACCTTTTGTTTTTAAAAAACTATTTGTATTTTTTGTATATATTAAATTAAGTAATGAGTAAATATTTTTAAATCCGTTGTCATTAGATAAAAAATGTTTTTTGAAATTACTTTCTTTGATTTTTCTCTTAATTCCCTTCTCCAATAAAACTTCAATTCTTTTTTCATTTTTTTCTTTTTTTTCCAGATAAGTTAAAATACTTTTTTGCAATTTTACATTGTTTTGAATTTTGTTAATTGGTTTAACATTTTCTCCTCCCATAAATATTTTATAATAATTTAAATTCAAATTATATGAAAAAGGAAAATGGAGATATTCTTCATTTTATTAAAGAAAAAATTAATTTAAATAATCAAGAAAATATTAAAAATAACTCAAATAACAAAGAAGATTTATCTTTTGAAGATAACATTAATGAAAATGAAATAAAAAATATAAAAAATCAATTTAATTTATTTAAAAAATTAATTTATAGTAAATTAAAAAAAAGAGAATATAAAATTGTATTAAAGCAAATAGAAGATAATTTTAACTTTTATAAAATGTTACCAGAAGGAGAAGAAGAATTAATATTTTTGAAAATTGATATAATGATAAAAATTATTAAAAATAAAATAAAAAAGTCTCATAATTTAGAAAAAATAAGAGATTTAAAAGATGATAATAATTCAAAAATAAAAAATAAAATGAAAACATTAAATCAAACTTATAATAATAAAATTGAAAAATATTGTTCTAAAATTATAAAAGAATTAAATAAATTAATTGAAGGAATACCTCTTATATATCAAAATATCCAAATTTTATATGTTGAAAAAATAATTCAAATATATTTACAACTACTTATAATTAAAATTAATAAAAATGAAATATTTAATCAAATTGATTTTGTCATTTATTATTTATCATTTGGAGAAAAATTAATTATAAATTTTCATGATTATATTAAAGATATTAAAACTTTAAGTTTATGTCAACAAATTTTTTTAAATATTGCCAAACAATATTTTATAAATAAAGAATTTGAAATTGCAGAAAAATATAGTATAAAATGTATTGATTATTGTTTTAGAGAATTAATTTTTAAATTTGGTGATATACAAAACATTCTTTTTCCTCAATCGAAATTTGAAAAAAAAAAATTCGAATATTTTTCTATATCTTTAATTTATTTGGGGTTTTGTAAAGAAGAAAGAGGAAAAATTTTTAGTTCTTATAAATATTTTTATTTAGCAAAAATTATTTGTCAAAATTATTTAAAAGAAGATTATAAATATTTTATTACATTCTTAGATAATTTAAAAATAAGAGCAGAAGAATATAAAAATTTAATAAATATATTAATAAAAGAAGAACAACAAAAAATAAAATATTTAAATAAAGAAAAAGAAAAACAATTAAAAAATGAAAATTTAAATAACAAAAAAAGAGAGAAAACAATTCAAGAAGAAAAAGAATTGAAATTAGAAAAAAAAAATGAATTTCAATTGAGAAATAGAATTTCTGAAGAATATTTTTTTTCATTAAAATTATTAAAAAAACATTATCATGAACATTATCTTCCAAATAGTGAATTATCAATTAAAAATTCAAAATTAAATTCAGAAAATGAAGATGATTCAAAATTTATTGAAAAATTAAAAAAAATGGAAAGAAATAAAAAAACAAAAATAAAAGATAAAATTAAAAGTTTATTATTTAGTAATAAAAAAATACTAATTAATAATAATAAATGGAAGAAAAAAAATAATAAATATTGTATAAATTTTAATCAAAAGAAAAATATATTAAATAGTTTTTTAAAGAATACTCAAAATAATTTCAGACCTCATAAATTATTAAAAAAAATAAAAAGTAGAAATTTAAATAATGAAAATTCAGAAAATTTCTTTGAAAAAAAGCAATTTACTCATTCAATGAATCATTTTTTTAAATTCAAAAAAATTAGTTTTTCTTCTTATTTATCTGAAAATGAATTAAATCCAAATTCAAATAATTTTAATTTAACTAATAAAAAAGAAAAAAATTTTCTATCAGAAATAAAAACAGTTAAAAATAAATCTTCTGATTTCAAAAAAAAAATTAATATAAGTAATTATTTTATTGTGAAAAAACTAGATGTAAATAATGATACTGATAGGGAAATATTATGGTCAAATTTAATATATTCAAAAATTGATAATCAAAATTTTAATTTTTATCATCCAAAAAAAAAATTCGAATATCAATTATTTAATTCAAAAAAAAATGTTACTTTTACTCAAAATCCTTCTTTTTCAGAAGGAATTAATATAATTACTAATTCTTTAGGTTCAAATGAATCTCGAAATAAAAAAAATATCTATAAAAAAAAGAAATATCCTCATTTAGATTTTTTACGATATTTTAATAATACTACAAGAAATGTAAATACGAATAATTTTTTAAATATAGTTCAATCAGAAAATAAATATTAAAAAAATATATTTAAAAATGATGATATAAATAGGTTAAATTGAAATTAAATAATTTATTTTGTTAAATATATTTATTAAATATATTTAAAATAAATATTTATTTCATAGTTTATTTATGAATAAAAATATAATTATAAATATGGAAAAATTTAGTTATATTCTCGAATTAATAAAAGAATTATTTGATTTTTCAGAAAGTCCAATAAAAATATTAACGATATTAATATTTTGTGCTTTATTAATTATAATTTATTTTATATTAAGAATGGTAATATCTTGTTCAAAAAAAAATAGTAGAGCAAATTATTGCTTACCCTTACATTTACTAACATTTAATTTACCTTCTTATTTTTTAAAATTAGGAATAATGCAAATATTAACTTTATCTGCTCCAATTATGCCATTTTTATCATATTTTTTTTATAGTCTTTATAAAGCTAGTTTTTTTAGTATATTATATCTTTTATTAATTGGCTTTATGAGTGTTACATTTTTACCTCAAAATATTATATTATTTAATATTTATTATTGTCTTGTTTTTTTATTTGAAATTATATCTGAATATTGTTTTTTAATATATTTCTTATTTCAAATGTCTTTTTTTGTTATTTTTTTAAGAGAAATAAAAATATATTTAGAACATATGACTTTAATAATTATAGCATTAAAATCAAGAAAAAAATTATTAAAAAAATTAAAAAATCAAATTAATTTATTAAATAATGATAAGATAATTGCTATTGAATCATATAATTATAAAATACATAAATTAAAAAGTTATATAATATTTACTTTAATATATTCTTTTTTCAGAATTTTAGTTGGAATTGGTTTAGTAATTTATATTAAACAGTTTTATTTTGAAAAAAATCAACAAATTTTAGTTTGTGAAAATTTATTTTCTACATTTACATTTATATATGATGCTTTATTTTTATTTATTTTTTTAATTATGATTTTTCCAGAAAAATATCCTGAAGGTTATTTGGATGAAGTAATATTTTATGATAAAATCCCTTTTAAATCGAAATTATCAAGTGTTATAAATTTAATAAATGTAAAGAAAGAAATATTATTAGATTATAAAAATAATAAAGTTCCAATTCCAATATTACATCCTTACTCATTAAATAAATTTTCTTTATATAAAAATATAAAAATAGGAATGATTGAAAATAATTTGCAATATGATTAATATAATTAATTTAAAATATATAATTTTGATTTTAATAATTAAATATAAAAAATAATATGAATAATTTTTAATAAAGTATTCAATAAGTTTTAAAATTTTTTTTATAATAATATAAAGATAAAAAAATATATAACACAAAAAGAAAAAAAAATAAAAAACCAAAAATATAAAGTCCAAAAAAAAAAAAATTTTATTTAACCACAATTTCATCAAAAAATTTTTTAAATTTATTCTAATTTAAATTGATTTTTAATCAAAGTAATAAAATGAGCATCATTATCAATAGCTACAGATAAACCAGCATAATAATCATCCCATTCCTAAAAAATAAAAAAAAAAATTATAAAAAAATATAAAAATTACTTTTTTAGTAACAACAGGTTGAACAACATTATTAAAATTTTTAAGATATAAATAGAACATTTGATCTTCATTTAATTTTCCCATAGTAAATTTAGGATGTTTTTGGCAATTAAAAACTTGTTTCATTTGATTAACATCAGCAATACCAGAACCATTATCAAAAATACTAAAAACATAATTAATTGCATTTTGTCTTTCATCATTTGGTTTTCCTCTTAAAGCAAATAAAAATTCTTCAAAATTTAACATACTTGAATTTTCTTGATCTATAAATCTTTGAATTAATGTTGCATCTTCTTTTATTACATTTAAACCACATGATGATAATGCATTAAAAAAATCAGTACAATTTACTCTATTATTATTATCAAATGATGGTAAACTCTTAAAAATTCTTGGTAATGTTGCTATTGTATTTGCTCCTTTTTCTAATAATTTTTGACGATATTTTCCTATGACTATTTTTATTTTAGAATATTTTTATTTATATTAGTTACTTTCAAAATATTTGTTTGAGTATAATGGTAAATCTGACATTTCTTTATTTTTTTGATAAGTTATTTTTTAATTTAATTAAAAATAAAAGAATATAATCATAATATATATTTTTTATTTTTTAATTTTTTTTATTTGATATTTTAATTAAAATATTAAAAAAATTAAAAAATAAAAATACAAAAAATGAAAAAACAAAAAATATGATAAAAAAACATATAAAAAATTTAATCATAAAATTACTTCAATAATATTATAAAAATCCAATTAAAGAATAAAAAATTATTTTTTTAAAGAGCTCCAGTAACAGCTTCAGTAACAGCTTTTTTAGCAATTTTATTTTTAACATTATTAAAAGCATTTGAAACTCCTTCTCCAATTTTTGAAGCTCCTTCAGCAATTTTTTCTCTTCCAGGCGCAGTTTTTTCAGCAATGAAAGTTCCAGTTTTTTTTAATCCATTTAAAGCAGCATTTCCTCCACTTTTTATTTTTTCTTTTATTTCCATTTCTTTTATTTTATCTGTAAATTTTCTTCCAAAAAATTTTAATTTTGAACTAAATTTATTTAACCATTCTGGAGCTCCTTCAAATAATTTTTCTTCTTTTTCTTCTTGATTGTTTAATTTATAATTTTCAAATTCTGGAAATGAATTTATTGGATTTTCTATTTTTTCATTTACTTTTTCTAAAGGAAAATCTACTTCTACTTCTTTTTCTCCTAATACTTTTTTTTTTAAATTTCTTCTATAATAATCTAATGCATATGTTATATATTTTGTTTCTATTGGTAATTTTAAATCTAATTTTAATGTATCTGCAATAAATTTTAATTTTGCATTTCCTCCTTTTTTAAAAAAAGATAAAATATATTCATCAATTGGATCTTCAAGTGATCTTATATAAGATATTGAATTTCCTAATTTTTTATGTTCTCCAGCACATTTTTCACATAATGTTATTCCATTATTTACTGAAATAAATCTTGGATTTTTACTTTCACAATCAAAACATTTTTTATTTGGTTCATATAAATCTAATATAGGATTTCCTCTTATTGGTATTGCTTCTGTTGATGGTGAAGGTGTTGAATCCATATCAATTATATAATATATTATTTTAATTTTTTTTTTAATTATTTAATGTTAAATTGATTATTTTTCTTTTTTTCTTTTTTTCTTTTTTTTTTTCAATTGTATTTTTTTTTATTTTTATTTTAATTTGGGAACTTTGAAAATACAATTAATTAATTAAATTAAAATGGGGGATAATGATATTTCTAATGTTTCTTTTGATAATACTCCTCGTATAAATAAAATATGTGATTCTTTTATTTTCCAAAATAAAATGAAAAATATTAAAAGTAGAAATTATAAATCTTTGTCAACTTTAAAAACACAGTCTACTTTAAATCAAAAAAGAGTAAATTTTTCCAAAATTGAAATAATAAGAATTGAAAATTATAAAAAATATAATAAGAAAATTAAAAATAAAAAAAATCTTGAAAATGTTGAAAATAAATGTTTTATTTTTTAAATAATTAAAAATTAAAAATCATATGTTATAAGATTAATATATGTATTTTTATTGTATAAAACAATTATGTGTTTTGAATATTTGGATTTGTTTAATTATTATAAATTTTAGCTATTATCATTTATATATTTTAATCAAAAAAAATCTGAAATCTGTTCAGACAGTAAAATATTTTTTAATTTAATAATTAATTCATTTTTTAATATTTTATAGTTTTAAATTTATTTTTAAAAATCTTTTAAAAACTAAAATTCGTTAAAATAAATATAAAATTTATAAATTAAATAAACCTTATATAAAAAGAAAAATATTAAAAAAAATACATAAATAATATCTTTTATTTTCGACAACATCCTTTTTTCTTTTTTTTCTTATTTTTATCAATTTTAATATTCTCTTCATTATTATTTCTTTCATCATCAGCATGGTAATTATCATCATCATTATTAATTTTATATTTTTTAGCCATTTCAGGGTAAATACAATTATTAAATAAAGCTTGAACTCCTTCTCCAGTTCTTGCAGAAACTTCATAAAAAATAAAATTATTTTCATTAGCAAATTTTTCACCTTCTTCAATAGAAATTTCTCTTTTTTCATCTAAATCAGTTTTATTTCCAATAAGAGCAAAAATAGAATCTTCTCTTTTTAAATCTTTTGTTTCGTTAATCCAATGATTTGTATTATTAAAAGAATCTCTTATTGAAATATCATAAACTATAATTATAATATTAGCATCTCTAATATACATTGGAATTATAGATTTAAATTTTTCTTGTCCTGCTGTATCATATAATAATAATCTTATATTTACTCCATTTATTGTTACATTTTTATTTTGAAAATCTATACCAATTGTTGCTTGATATTCTTGTTCAAATCTATCTTGACAAAAACGATTTAAAATTGATGATTTTCCTACTCCTTGATCTCCTAAAAATATAATTTTATATTTTTGAATATCATCTGTCATTTTAAAATATTGTTTAAATTAAAAATAATATATCAAAATAATAAATATAAATAGGAAATAAAAATTATTATATTAAAAAACCTAATCCAAATAATAAAGATAATAATAATATAAAAATAAATAATAAATAAAAATATTATTATTTAAATAAATTATAATTCAGGAATATTATCTAAAATATCTTGTCTTTTATATTCATCAGTAGTTTTTTTTGCTTTATAAAATTGATAAGAATAAAATCCTCCTGGAATAATAACAATTCCACCAAGAATCCAAAACATTATTCCTCCTCCTGGAGTTGCATCTGCAATTGCATTTATAAATCCTAATATTATTAATATTATTCCTAAACTTGCTAATATCATTGTTACTATAAATGTTTTTTTTAAATTTGGAGGTATTTTAAATTTTTCTATTTTTTGAATTGATATATTATTATGTATTTCATAATTCAAATCTTTTAATATTTCTTTTTCATTTTTATAATTTTTTTTATCTTCTAAATTTATGTCCTCATTTGATATTAAATCTATATTTTTTTTTCCTATTGTTTCATTGTTATTTTTATTTTGCTCTGAGGATTTTTTATCTATGGAATCTTCAAATATTTCATTTACATTCATTTTTTATTTTTTAAATTTAATAATTATTTATTCTTAAAATTAAATTAAAAAAATATATTTTTATATTAATTTTCTATATACTATCTTCATTATTAATAATTTCTTCAGTAATTCCTTTTCCACTAAATGTTTTAAGTTGATTATTTGATGAACCAATTTTTTTTTTAAAATTACTTGAGCCATCAAACTCATTACTTAAACTTTCTTTATTTATATTATCATCTTTTTTCAATTGTATTAATTTATCAAAATTAGTTTCTGTTAAACTATCTCTAATACTATTTTTCATTATTCCACTTATATTTGAAATACTAACTTTATTATTACTTCCAATTCCTTTTTTATCAATATTATCTGTACTTGGTTTTTTATCATAATTTCCACTAAGTTCATAATCAAATTCATCATTAATTTCTTCAATTTCTTCATTTTTATTTTCTTCTTTATTAATATTATCATTAAAAATCTCATAATCAATATTTTGAAATTTATTTATATTTTGAGAATTATTTACTTTAATTTCTTTTTTATTTGAATCTATTATTGGATTATTTATTTTTTCTATTGGTGAATTTATATTTGTATTCTTATTTATTGTTATTTTATTTTCTGAATTATTAATTGGATTTTCATTTTTAATTATTTTTTCAATCTCATTATTTATGTGATTCTTCTGAATATCATTTCCAAATAAAGGATTTTTAAGTTCTTCATATTCTTTTTTTATATTGTCAATTTTAATATTTTCTATTTTATTAGAATTATTATTATCTGAACTAGCTTTTTTAATATCATTTAAACTACTTGATTGAGATGGAATTTCGTTAATACTTGATGATTTATTCATACTTTCTTCAGTAATTTTTTTTTCATTATCATTTTCAATCTTATTTGTTTCAATTTCAGAATTAATATTTTCTTTATTTTCATGTATATTTTTTTGTTCTTTTTCTTTATTTTGAATTTTTAATTCATTAGATAATAAATCTAAAGATTTAACTCTGTCATTTTGAATATTTTTATATATTATATCATTTAAATTATTAGTTTCTTTTATTTTTTCAATAGCTTCTTTATTAAGTAAAACAATAGGAATATCATCATTTATTAAATTTTTAAATTGATTTTTTAAATCAGAACTTAGTAAATTGTGTTCTTTTTCTAATTCTTTTAATATTTTTCTTCTATCACTATATATTGGTATTTTTTTTGAATTATTTTTTGATAAATGTTTTGAATTTTTTGGATTATTTTTATTCATATTATTTACATTTATATTTACATTTTTTTTTGAAGTTTTTATATTTTGATTTGGCATTGATTGAGAAAATTTCTCTGACATAGATAAATTATTATTTTTATTATTCTTATCAATACTATTTTTTATGTTTTGATTATTATTATTATTAGGAATTTTTTGTTGAGATTTATTTAAATTTTGATTATTTTGTTTTTCTTTTTTAATTTCTTTTTTCATTTCATTCATTGTTTGTTTTAAATGTTTTATTTCATTTTGATTATTTTTAATTTTTATTTGATATTCATCTTTTAATGCTTTATTATAATTTTCAATATTATTTCTATTTGATGAGTTTAATGGAATAGAATAATTATATTTATTATTATTAATATTTTTCTGTATTTCACTTATTTTTTCTTTTAATTGAGAATTTTCAATATTTGTTTTAGAATATATTTCTTTCATTTCATCTAATTCATTTTTCAATGTATTTATGATATCTGTCAATTCGTTATTATCAGAATATGTTTCTTTTATTTTATTAAATTCTTCTTTTTCAGATAAAATTTTTTGTCTTTCTTCTTCTAATTTTGTTTTTTCTTCTTTTAATTTAAATTCATAATTATTTTTCGCTTTTTCTATTTCATTTTTAATATTTTCATCTTGCATTTCTTTAATATAATTTATTTCTTGTTCTTTAAGTTTTAATTCATCTTTTTTATTTTCAATTTCTTTTAATTCATCTTTATATTTTATATTAATTATATTTTCTTTTTCTTGAAGAGAATTAATTTTATCTTCAATTATTTTATTATCTTCTTGAACTTTCTTATTATATTTTTCTTTTAATTCTTTTTCAAAAATATCAAATTCATTTTCTTTTTTTCTTAATAAATCATCTTTTTCTTTAAGTTTTTTTTCATATTCTTTTATTATTTGTTCAATTTTTTCTGAATATTTTTTATTTTCTTCTATCCTCATTTTACCAATTTCAACAGTTTGAAATCTATTAATTCCATTTTTTAATTCTTCCTCATATTTTTTATCAATATTATCTTTATATTTTACAAATCTATTTTCTTTTATATTAACAGGAAAAATTTTATCTAAAGTTAATTTTTTATAATTTTTTTCTTCAATTATTTTTAATTTTTCATCAATAGTCAAAAATTCAATTATATTATTATTTTTATTTTCTTCTTCATTAGTTTTAATAGGATTTGTTATTAAACTTATATCAGTTTGACATTCATCTTCATTTTTTAAAAAATTATTATTATTTTTCATTAAATAAAATAAAAAAGTAGAACCTAATTTATTTCCACTATCATATAATGAAGAATCTTCAATTCCAGATAAAATTAGTTTTTTTGTTCTTTCAAATTCATATATATTTATATTTAAATGATTTATAATTTCACTTTCTGAATATGGAATACTTGTATTTGAAAGACTTTTTGATTCATAATTAAATGTTGAGTATGAATAAGGTAAATTCATTTTTGATAAAAAATCTAATATTATACTATAACTTAATCTAATTAAAGAAGATATTTGATAATTTTTACTTTGAAATAAAGTTTTTGCTAAATTTTGGGAATTTATATTTTGTTTTTTTAATGTTTCTATTAATTTATTATGTAAAAAATTTTTAGTTGTATTCACCATTCCTTTTTGATCTAAAGTTTGTAAAAATTTTGTTTCATCATTTAACATATTTTATTTATTGTAGAAAAATTTTTTTAAATTAATAAATAATAAATATAATTTGATAAAACATTATATATTATATTTAAACATAATATATTCTTAATCTAATTGTTATTTCCTTTTTATATATTTGCAATTAAAGGTTGAATTATTTGCACTCATACTTGAATAATCTTTTTTTGATAAACTTTTATTATGATATGTATCTACAATATGTTTTTTATATTTTCTTCTATGTGAGGTAAAATTATTATTAATTAAATTACATAAAATATTACTATTATTTTGGCTTTTAGAATTATTTGATGGAGATTTTATTTTATTTTTATATCTTAAAAGAATTAAATCTTCTTTATTAAATGGAATATGATTTTTTGAATTATTTGGATTTGTCACATTTTTTTTTCTATTCGATTTTGAAGCATAAAATTTATTATTATCAATATAATTAATATTAACATTTATAATATTACTATTATTACTTGAATGTTTGGTTAAAGTTGAATTTAAAGGAGATTTAATTATATTATTATATGATTTATTAAAAAGATTTCCTATTAAATTAAAATTTGATTTATGAGATTTTCTAACTAATTTCATATTTAAAACTATATTAAATTTTTTTTTCTTATTATGACTTTTAATTTTTCTTTTTACTTTATTTTTATCATTATTTGAAATAGAAGCACTTTTATTATTTTGATGACTAGTATTTTTATTATTAGTATCTTTTGTATTTGTTTCATTAATATTTCTTTGACTAAAATAATTAGTTCTTCTGGTTATTAATGTTAAGGGTTTTACTATATAAAAATCTTTTGATTTTGAATTATTTGAAGAATGCTTTTCTGAGGAATAATATATTTCTTTTGAATCTTGTAAAATTTTTATTTTATTTTTTAATTTATTTATTTCTTCTAAATTTTCTTCAATTTTTTTTTCATAATTTTCAATAAAAGATTTTAAATTTGAGTTTTCTGCTCTTAATATTAGTATTTCATTTTCTTTTTTTTCATTTTTTAAAAATTCACCATCATCATATTTAAATTTTATTTTCATTTCTTCAAATTCATTTTCCATATCTATATATGATTCAATTTCATTTTCCAATAAATTTATTTTAGTATTTTTTAAAAAATTTTGTTGAATATAATATCTATTCCCTTGTTCTAAATTTAATAAATTTTTTTTTAATTGTTGATTTTCTTTTTCTAATTTTTTTATTATTATATAGTCTATTGATTTTTTTAAATATTTTTTTAAAGTAAATAAAGTGCTTATTTGATGGTTTTCAATTGTAAGAAAATCAAAATTTATTTGATATTCTTGATTAAAATAATTTATTATATCTTCATATATTTTTTTAAAAAATTGGATATTATCTTCTTTTTTATTATGAATTGAATTATGAATTTCTATTTTTTTAATTTGAAAATTGTCAAATTCTTTATTTTCATTCATTTTAATTTTAAATTTAAATTATTTAAAACCCGAAAAAAAACTCAGTTTATATTAAATAATTAAAAAATAATTTAATTAAATAACTTTAGAATAGTTCATCATTCAATTAAGTTATTAATAGAAAAATTTTTAAAAGGAAAGAATCTTTCCATATTTTGAACAGATATATTTCAAAATTTGAATTAGTAAATCAGCAATTTAAATAAGAAACAAAAATTGTTTTCCTAAAACAGTGGTTTACAAATGAAATTTAAATTTGTTTTTTGATATAATTTAAAATACTATATATGAGCTTATAAAAATATAAATGATTTGATGAAACAAGTTTTTATTTTTTATAGAAAATATGAAATTTCGTTTTAATTGTTTGATTTTTTCTATTACTATTTATGATTTCATATTGATGAAAATTTAATTAATTATATTTAATTTTTAAAGTACATTTATATTAATAAATGAAAAATAATTCTCCTTCTCTCTCAAGTTTTTCAATTAAACATTAAAGACAAAGAAAATTATTCAATTTTATTTGTTGAATTTAATTTAATATAAACTTATAATGTATAATTTCTGAATTATTATTGAGATAAATTTTAAAAACGAAGTTTTAAAATTCCTGGAAAATGTAAATAAAAAATCAATGATTTAATTTAATAAAGTTAAATAAAGAAAAGATTTAAAATATTTATAAAAAAATGACACAAATAAAATAATTAAACTTTACTTTTTAATGTATATATTATTAAATAAAAAGGAATTAAACAAAATAAAAATTAAAATTATATATTATAATAAAAATGGAATCTTATAAATCATTTTTTACAATAATAAGAGATACATTAGATGATGCTTTATGTCTTCAAAATTTTCCAAGTCAACAATATGAAAAAATAAATCGTCCACAAGTAGAAGTAAAAGAAACATTAGAATTAGTAAATGAGCCAATTGTAATATCAAGAAGTGAAGAAGAAAAAGTAGAAATTCAAGGTTCAATTAATAGTGTTAATGTAAATGTAGTTTTAAAAAAACATGCAGATATTGAAAAATTAATTATTGGAATTTATGGAAGATATTTAATGAATAGAGCAAATAAATTAGAATTATTAAGAAAAGTTGCTAAAGAAGGTTATGATCTTTCATTTTTAATTACTAATTATCATTTAGAAAAATATAAAAAAGAAGAAATTCTTGATTTTATTATTGATTTTATTAATGATTTAATTAAAGAAGTTACTGAAATGAAAATGACTGTTAATTCACAATGTAGATATGTTACTACTTATTTAATGGAACAACTTACAATTTAAATTATTATTAATATCTATTTAAAAAATATGATTTTTTATAAAATTTTTATTTTTTTTTTCTATAAATAATTTTATTATTATTATAAATATGGCTAATAATAAGTTAAACTTTCTTCTCTCTTGTTATTTTTATTTAATTATTTTTTCTTTTGTTTATGATTTAAAAATTGATGTTAAAGAGAGGAAAAATAATTTCCCAAGAAGAAAAAAAAATAATAAATCTGATAATTTTATGAAACCATTTGAAAATAATAAACCTTGTAAATTCAAAGATAAAAATGATGAAGAATTTATGGAAATATACAAAAGAGAAAAATCAATAATTGAATCATTAAGAAAACAGAATTTACTTCTAAAAATTATAGTTGCTTTATTAATAATTATAATTTTTCTTATAATTATTTTATATTCTGTTTTCATGTGTAAAAAAAAATCATTAAATAATCAAAATAATTTTTATAATAATTTAATAGAAGAAAATATAGAAAAAATAAAGGAAAAAAGACTTGATATGAACAATATGAAAAATAGTATTAATTCAGAAACACAAGCTCATTCAAATATAGTTAATAATTGTATATATAATAATTATTTAAATTCATTTGATAAACAAAAAATTATTGTTCCAAATAAGTCAGATTTGGAATTATATAAACCTTATGAAAATTTAGAAAATTAGGAAGGGTAAATTTAAATTTAATTATTATTATCTCAATGGTATATAAATAATCATATTTTTATGATTTTTATTTATAAATATAAAATATTCACATCAAATTTCAAATTTTTTATTTTAAAATATTAAACATATTGACAATTGTTATTTTTAAATTTAAATTTGAATTTTTTAAAAAATGAATATTTTAAATTTAAAAAAGGTAAATTCTTCATTTGAGTAATTGTTTTTGAAAACAATTACATGTATATTTACTTTAAAATTTATTATTTTTTTATAAATTTATTATATACTTATTTTTCTTTTTTTAATCTCTTTTTTTTCATTTTTTTCTTCGATATCATACATAAAATCTTCAAAAACTGGTTCTTTATAAGCATAATAATCATCTAAATTTCTTCTTGTATTTTTTTCTTTAGCATATTTTAAATAATCATTTGTTTTTTTATAACGTATAAAATATAATTTTTTATTTTTAATTTCAATTTGTTCTTTTAATTTTTTATTTTTTAAATTTTCTTTTTCTTTTTGTTTTTTAGCCTTTTGAATTTTATGATCTTTATCAATTCTATGCAAAACACTTTTATAAGTTTCATAATAAATTCCATTTTTATTTCTATAAATTGAAAATTGATTTTTTAAGTATCCAATTACTAATTCAATTTTAGAAAGCATATCAATTAATTCTTCTTCTTTTGTTTTAATTTTTTTATTTATTAATATTTCAGGATTAATAATTTTATCTAAACTTATTAATTGACAAGTTTTATATAAATATTGTATATGTTGTTTTAAATTTGCACCTGAACTTAAATATAATGTTTTTCTCATATTTCTTTGATTGTCCGTTGTTAATTTATTTCTTTCATTTATTTCAAATTCTTTTTCTTTTATTAAAGATTTATTTTTTTCTTTTAATCTGTCTAAAATAATTTTTTTTTCATTTATAAAAGCTTCTCCTAAATCAAGTTCTTCTTGTTTTGCTTTTTCTACATTGATTTTTTCAATTTTTAAATTTCTTAATTCAATTCTCAATTCATCAAAAACTTTCATTTTAAATAAATTAATATCTTCATATTTTTTTATCATTTCAATAAAATCTTCAGGAGTTGAAAAAATTGTTGTATTTTTATAATTTTTAATTCTTTCTATTTCATCTTGAGATATATTTTTTAGAGAAATACTATTTGAACCAAAATGTTTTGTATTTAATCTTTTTGTATGTCTTTTTTGTTCTGATTTTCTAAAAATTGAAATTTTTCTAAAAAAATTTTTTGAAAAATCATCAATTTTACTTTCTTTTCTTCGAAGAATATTTTCAGGTGAATTACTATTACTTTGGTTATTATTATTAGTATTATTATTATTTTGATAAGAAGCATCATTTTCTTCTATTAATATTTTATAATGATTTGGTAAAGTTAATAGTTTTTCTTTAACAGATATTTGGAAATATAACCATCTAATTATATTATTTTTATCCATTTCTATCTTTTGTATTTTTGTTTCAATTTGATAAATTTCACCTTTTAATTTTAATATTTCTTTCAATAATTCATTATTAATTTCTTTTTCTTTTTCTTTTTCAATTATTATTCTTTTTACATAATCACCAAAATTATTATAAAATTGTTCATTAAATAATTTTTTAGTTATATTTAAAGATTTCATATTTTCATCAAGTGATTTAATTTTATTTTGATAACTTTCTTTTAATCTTTTTATTCTTTCATTTTTTGAATTTATTGAATATTTTAATAATTGTAAATCTCTTGTTTTTAAGATATAATCTTTAAAACCACTTTTTCTTAAATTTATATTTTTATTTTTAATTTCTATAGGTTCTATTGTTTTATTTTTCTCTGGAATAATTTTTACATGAAAATTAAATCTATTTCTTGTTTTTAAATCTGAATTATTTAAAAAAGAATTTGTATTATCTGTATTATTTGTTTTTGTAAAAGTTGTATTTGTTATATATAATGTTTCTGTATTTAAAGTATTAGAATTTTGAGTTTTACTTTCTGTAAATGTCGATGATGTTATTAAAGGAAGATTTTTTTTGTAATTAAAAAAATTAGAATAAGTTGTTTTTGTATTTTTAAAAAATATTTCTTTTTCTCTTTCCAATTTATCAAATATTGTTACATTTGAATATTTTATATTACGAGATTCTTTAGCTTCTTTTACTAATATTTTTAATGGTTTTAATTTTTTCATTAACAATTGTTATTTTTTTTAAATTTATAAATTTGTTAAAAATAGTATTTAATATTAATAAATCCAATTATTTTTTTTACATTAATACTTTTTAGATTCTCAATTTTTTGCATATATTCAAATATATAATTTTTATTTAGATTTTTTTGTCGATTATATAAGGAAATTATTGTAATTGAATTTATAATATTTACTATAAAATTTATTATTTATAATTTTAATTAAAATCTATTTAATAAAAAAAATATTAAATTATTATTATATTACTTATAAACAATTAATTAAAATAATCAAAAATTATAATAATATTCTTCATATTGATTAATATTATTATTACTTATAAGAAAATAATATAATAAATAAAATTAAATTTTTAATTGAATTTACTATTTATAATTCATCAATAAAATATAAGATTTTAATTTAATTTATTTAACTTTATAAAATATTATATTTAATTAATTTTATTTATAATTCTTCAAAAAATTGCAAATCTGTAATAATTTTCTTTTTAAATTCTTCATTTTCACATACAATATCCTTATTAAAAAAATTAATAATTTCACAAATATTATTTCCTTCTTTAACAACAACAGAATTTTTTTCATTATTTTCTTCAATACTTGAATATTTAGTTTTTAAATAAGTAATTAATTTTTCTTTTTTATAATCACATAATTCATTATTATTTTTGTAATGATTAAAAACATTATTATTAGGAGAAGTTTCTAATTGATTAATAGTCATTGCTAAAGAATTTGCCAAAAAATCATTATAACCATTTGAATACCATTCTAAAACAATATTTTCTTTTTGAACATATAATTTAACTCCATCACAAATTAAATATTCATCTTCTTTTAATTTATCAATTTCTTGGAAATAATCTTTTAATATATTATATAAAATTCCAAAACATAAAGTATATTTTATTTTCAAAATTTGTTTTAATTTCATAGGTTGTACTTCACAAAATTTAGAAATTTCTGCTCTTTCTAAAAAAACATTACTTTCATTAATTAAAATCCCAGAAACTTTAATATAATTATTTTCAATAAAATCTTTATCTTCATCAAAATCTTTTTTTTCATTTTTTTCATCATCAATATCCATTTTATCATTATTATCAATATTAATATTATTAATATTATTATCATTATTATTATTATTAATATTATCATTATTATTATTAATATTATCATTATTATTATTTTCCAAATTAGAAATAAAATAATTATCATTAACCAAAGAATTATTTTCCAAAACAACATATTGTTTTTCAAAAGCCTTCAAAATTTTCTGACACATCTCCCCAACAATAAACCCATCTTTTTGAATTTTAAAATTAAAAACCAACTTTTGGCAATTTTTGGGATTAAAAACCTTAGGTGCGAATTTTTTATAAACATCATCATCACATTTTAATCTTTCATACTCAATTCTCAGTCTTTCCATTTCTTTACCTTCTCCATGAACAAGAATGATATTTTTAGGTTGTAATTTAAGAATAAATTCATTAGTATGAGTAAAATCAGAATGAGCAGAAAAAGTGACATTTTTAACTGTCATTTTCATTTGAACTTTTTTTCCATCAGTAAGTTCAATTTCCGAAGGTTCACCAAGAACATGTTTTCCAGGAGTACCATCAACACAATAACCAGTAATAACAACTCCATTTTTTGAATCAGTACACCATTCTTCAAATAAATTTCTAGATAAACCACTTTGTAACATTCCAGGAGAAGCAAAGACAACAGTAGGTTTATTTAAAGTAGATCCATCAACAGATTTTACACATTCAATATGTTTAAAAATAAATGGATTTATTCCTTCAGAAATATATTTATTTTTTATATATTCACCTGCCATATTTATATATGTTTTAAATATTTCTATTGAATTTGCTGCTAATGATGATGCATAATATATTTTAATATCT
This sequence comes from Isotricha sp. YL-2021b, assembly GCA_023805745.1. Taxonomy (NCBI): domain Eukaryota; phylum Ciliophora; class Litostomatea; order Vestibuliferida; family Isotrichidae; genus Isotricha; species Isotricha sp. YL-2021b. The sequence continues at coordinate 39,714 of JAJJKW010000229.1, read as the reverse complement.
TTAAATTTTGGATCTGTTTCCCAATATTCATCAAGAATTAAAAGAAGTTCTTGTGCTCTTCCTATTGAAAATACTGGTAATAAACATTTTCCTCCTCGAGATACTATTTCATCAACATATTTAGTAAAATTTCTTTCTCTATCTAATCTCTTTTCATGTTGATGAATTCCATAAGTTGATTCTACTATTAATATATGAATATCTTGTTCTGGTATTTCTGCTGGTTTTAAATGACGATCATCTTCACGAGAAAAATCCCCAGTATATAATATTTTTATCCCTGATATTTCTATTAAAAACATTGCAGCGCCTAAAACATGTCCTGCATTATATGCTATAAATTTTATTCCTTTTGTATTTATTTCTTGATGATAATCTATTAATTTTATTTTATCTAAACTTTTACGAAGTTCTTTCTCTTCAAATAAAGTTGCTTCGGAATTTGTGTGACTAACTTTTACATAATCTGCTAAAATATATTTGTAAATTGCTTTTGTTGGATGAGTCATGTAACATTCTCCGTTAAATGTTGTTTTTTCTAAAAAATATGGTAATGCACCACAGTGATCTAAATGGAAGTGAGTTATTAATAAGAGATCTACTGTTGATGGATCAATTTCGTCAAAATAGGGAAGAGAGTTTATTCCTGAGTATGCAGGGTGAATTCCACAGTCTAACATTATTGTCTTTGATTGAAATTTTATTATTATACATGAACGACCTACTTCGCTTCCAGAGCCTAAGGGAATTATTTCTAGACGGTCTCCGTTTATTTCCAGAGATTGAGGGGATTGGGGGTTTGTTATTTTTATTTGGGGGTGGTCCATGTTTTTTTTTTTAATTTTATTTTTTTTATTTATTTTGTTTATACCTTTTTTTTTTTGTTTTAATAATATTATTTATTAAATAAGGTTAAATTTATTATTTTATTTAAATCTATTTTATCCTCCTTTAAATAACGGATCTGCCATTTGTCTAAGATAAAAATATATAAAATGTTTTGTTTCCTGACCACATATATATCTAAAATTTCTTCATTCAATATAATCACTTATTGGTTTTTGTTTTTTATCAAATTCTTTTTTAATATATCCTGCAATATCTTATCCTATATTATATGAATCTATTTCTTTTATTGCTTCATTAATTGTATCTTGTTTCATATCTTCTCTCATATTTTAACTTTTTATTATTGCTTTTCTTTCTTTATCCATTATTTTAATTTAATTTTAATTATAACTTCAACAAATCAAATAAATTTTTTTATTTATTTAAGTTTAAACTTTTATTAGTAAATAAAATAAATTTTAAATTAAAGGTTTTTTTTAAATTCACTATTAGAAAATTTATTATTAAATAATACCATCTAAAATTAATAATACAAGTATAATTTTTTTTTCATATAATTATATATTATAAGTATATCTTTCTTTACATTCTCTTGAGGCTGATTCTAAAATTCCTAAAATTGATATATTACTATTTTTCATCTTTTTTTTGTTTCTAATATTAAAAGTTTCAAAAGCAGAATGTGTTCTTCCTAAAGATAAACTAATATTATTTACATTCCTATTATTAACATTATTATTATTATTAATAATATTATTATTCTTTAACTTTAACGGAGAATATAATAGAAATTTCCAATTTAATTCTTCTTGTTGATGAATTAATTTTTTCCAATCAAATTTTTTATTTTTTTTGATTTTTTTCTCACTTTTTTCTTTTGAAAATATTTTATCAATAGATAAAATATTTTCATATTCGTTTAATAAAATATTATTCTCATCAATACTATTTCTATAATTTTTCATTTCTTTTCTTAATTCAAAAACAAAAGAATTTTCTTCATTTTGAGTACAATCAGAAGTATCTAATTCAAAACTATTATCATTATCATCAGGACAAGATAAACAATCTATAATATTATTTTGATATTCAGATAAAATTTCATTTGTTATTTTTCCATTTTTAATATTATTATTTCCATAATTTCTTATTCTAAGTTTCATTGGACTTATTTTTTCATTTGTTTTTTTTGGTTTTGGTTTTGGAACATCTTCAGGTTTATATTTATAAGAAAAATAAGTTTGACTTCTTTGTCTTTCTTGAATTGGAGAAAAATAATTTTTTATATTTTCTTCTGATTCTATTTTTAATTGACCTGTTAATTGAGTTTTTAAATCAAAACTATTATCTAAAATTTCTAAATCTTCATTTTCTTCATTATTTTTTTTTTTTATTGAATTAAATCCAACATCAATTGAACCGATTTCTAAAGAATTATATGATATATTAGAATCATTATCGGTTATGATGTCATACTTATTATTCATTATAATATTTATTTTTTTATTTTTTTTTCAAATTGTTATGTTATGATTGTTTTTGTTTGGATATTTGCTATAAATATTAGTTTTTTTAAAAATTAAAATTATATTGAATACTTTCTGTTTAAAAAATAAAAATATTGAATTAAGTTATTTTTTTGATTTATTGATTTATATTTTTAGAAATATTAAATAATAAAAATTTTTTGAAAATAAATAATTATTCTATTTTTTAGTTTTTTATATAATAAAATAATATGGATAAACCAAGAGTTCCAAAGTTTAAATATCAAAAAAGACCACAAAGTGTTAAAGTATTATTACATTTTCAAAAAGATGATGATATAAGATTAGAAAATCCTTCAACTTTATCAAAGAAAGAATGGAATAAAAAATTTAATTTAGATAAATTACATGAATATTTTTCTCAAAGAGTTAATTTAAATTTTCATATAACTGATCATAAATTTGAACATTTAATTTTACCTGAAAATATTGTTGATTTAAAAAATAAAAAAATAAATTTATTGGTTGAATCAAAACAAATTTATAATAAAAAATTATTTGATGTTAGATATGGATTAAGTCAAAATCAATTAACACCAAAAAGAAAAAAAAAATTTATAATAGAAAAAAATAATATAAACAATTTTAAAGCAAGTTGGAATAAATCATCTATTCTTGATAAATTAGAAAAAAAAGAAATGGAAGAAAATCAATTAAAACTTTCAAAATTAAATTCAAGAAATTATTTAAAAGGAAATTTAAGTTTAAAAACAAAACATAAAAATTTAATGACAATTTTTAAAGAAGATGAAGCAATATTATCTAAAATAAAACAAGATACAGAAATTGAAAGAGAAAAATTAGAAGAAACAATAATAAAAAATAATCCAGGAATAAGAAATTATCCTGAAAAAATAAATGCATTAGTATATAAAGAAATGAAAAATATATATAATAAAAAATTAAGAGAAATAAAGAAAAATTCATCAGAAGTTTCAAAAACAGAACATTATAGTGATAAAGAATTAACTCAAAAGATATATAATATAGATTCTTTTTTATATAATACTAAAGATAAAAATCTAAAATATGAAAAAGAATATTTAGAGCCATTAATGAATAAAAAAAAACAAATTAAAAAATCAGAAAATAAAGAAAAACTAAATAAAAAAATAGAAGAAGAGAGAGAAAAAAAATTAAATGAATTAACAAAACATCATAAGAAATTAAATTTATTAGAAGATATTGAAGAAGATAATAAATCACCATTAATTTATAGTAAATATCCAATTACTCAAGGAATTTTAGATAAAATAAAAGAAAATCCTCATTTTTATCATCCAGTTTATGAGCCAAAAAAAACAAGAGAAGAATATGAAAAAGAAAATCAAGAAACAATTGAAAGAAATATATTTTTAAATGCTTATAATAATGTTGCTTCTCCTTATGTAAATAATTTAATTAAAGAAAGAAAAATATATAAAGAAAAATATAATGAAAAATTTGAACATATTGGAGCTTATACTTTATTTAAAGATGATCAAGGAAATGAATATCATGCTTGGTCTTGTTGTATGAAAGAAGATAAAAATTCTCAAGGTTGTATTAAGAAAAAAATTAAAAATTTTAGATGGAATTATTATTAAATAAATTTTATAGTATATGTTATTGATATAGTAATATATTTGATAAAAATTAATTTTCATTTTTTCTGAAATAATTTTATATATATTTATATTTATATTTATATTATTATTATTTTTATTTATTTCCAATTTGATAATTATAGTATTTAAAATTTTGATTGAGTTTTATTTGAAGTTGTTGTTGAACATTTACTAAAAATAAATTGTCTTAAAGTTAAATTGGATTTTGATGAATTATTATTATTAGTTGGAATATTATTATTATTATTTATATTATGATTATAAATATTTTCATTATTTTCAATATGAGGAATTTCTTTCTTTTTTATTAACCTATTATTTTTATGATAATAATTTATATGTGAAAGTGAATTTTTTAAAATTATCATTGATTTATTTATATATTTTTTTTTAGTTGTAATTCTATTTTTTTTTTCACTAATTTTATTAAAATCAGTGATTCTATGACTTAAACCTCTATTTTTAATAGATGACATTTCTTTATCAATACTTTTTTCTTGAGGAAAAAGGTAAGAAGAACTTTTATTATGATTTGATTTCATTAAATTTGGTTTTTTATTTCTTGTCATTTCATTTAATTTTTTATCAATTAATCTTTTATATTCATCTAATTTATCTTGAACTTTCAATCTTTCTAATGGTATTTTTTTATCTTCTTTTATTTTAGATATTGATCTACTATAAGGTTGAGAACTCATACTTGAATTTGAACTTTGACTTTTTGGTCTTTTTTTTATTTTATTATTTTTATATATAGAATTCTTTTGAATATGATTGTTATTATTTATATTATTATTATTTGTACTTATTGAAATATTTGATATATTATCTTTTGAAAATGTAGTAAAAGTACTTCTTTTTGAATTTATTTCTATTTGACTTGTTTCTTTTTTTTTTACTTGTAATTCTAATTTTAATTGTTTTATTTTCTCATGTAATTTGAAATTTTCATTATCATAATATTTTAATGTTTGTTTCATGTAGTTTATTTCTTTTAGTAATTCTTCATTACTTTCTTTTTTAATCATTTCCTAAAATAATATAAAGAAATATAATAAAAATCTTACAATTTTATTCAATAAAATTAAATTTTCTTTTTCAAGTTCATGAATTTTATCATTTAATTTTTCAATATATAATTTTAACTGATGTTCAATACAAATATGTTGTCTAATTCCTTTTTCTAGTTTTCTTAATAAAATTTCATAATCTTCTGCTGCATTTTCATCTTTTTTTCCTTTATCTTTAATAAATTTATTGATTTGATATTCTACTTTTAAATTTACTATTATATCAATTGATGAACTAATATATTCTATTAAAGTCAGTAAATTTAATTTTTGAAGATTCTTTTTTTCTTTTTCCATATCATAATCGATATCCTAAATTAAAATAAAAATAAATATTATACTTCATTAATTTTTCTAATTTTTATTAATAAATATAAAGCTATTAATTCTTTCTTCGCTTTTTCTATTTCTTGATTAGATGTCATATTTTTTATTTTTATTCAAAAACATTTTAAAGAATAAATAATAAAAAAATGTATAAAAATAAAAAGTGAAAAAATTTAAAAAAAAAAAATTTAATGAATAAAAAAAAATAAAAATTATAAATAACATAAAAATATTTTTAATGGAGAAAATTCCTTCTCAAGTAGTTGCAAGAAAAACAAGTATGCGTTTTAAGCCAGAAAAAAAAATTTTTCTTTTAACAATAAGTTCTAAATTATATGAATTAACAATAACAAAACAAAAAGATAAAATAATCTTTTCATTTGAGCAAAATGATTCACTTTTAAAAACAGTATATGAAGATGAATATACCGTAGATTTTTTTAAAAGTAAAAGTAGATATTTTAAATTATTTGAAAATATTGATGAATTATATAATAATATAATTGCAATATTTAATGAAAAAAATTATGAAATAACCAATGATAATAATATTTTAACAATGAAAATAACTCCAATGGTTCATTTAGAAAATTCTGAAATTAGTATGGTCATTCCTTTAAAATCTGTTGAATCAAAAGAATTAATTCAACAATTATTTGATGAAAATTTAGCTTTGAGTACAAGAGTTGAAGAATTAGAAAAAGAAGTTAAATCTTTAAGAGCAGATTATAAAAATATGAGTCATATGGTTGAAAATATGAGAAATTTTATGAAAAAAATGGAAGAGAAAGAAAATAAAGAATAAATGTTAAAATTTAATTATATTATACTATATTATACTTTTTAATTAACAATAAGCAGTTTTTTAAAAAATGTGATTTTTTGAGATATTTAATTGGATTTTTTTTTATTTTTTTTTTAAATTAATTATTTCTTTTTGATAAAATCTAAATTGAAGGTTTTTAATTTATTTTTTTATTATTTATTTTTTTTAATTAACTGTTTTTTAAAATTTAAATAATATTAAATATATTTTAATGTCTTATTACCCTCCAGTAACTAATGATCCATATTTTTCAAATAATTATTATAAAGAAAATCCTTCATCTCCAAATCAATATTATAGTCAACAAGATCAATTAAATTATAATAATAATAATAAAAACCAATTAAATCAAAATGGAGAAATAAATGATTTAAAACGTCAAAATAATAATAAAATATATTTAGATGAAAATTATAATTATTATCCAGATGATGAAAATAATCTTAATATAGAAGAATATAATATGGTTCAAAAAGATTATGCTAAAGGAAGAATAGGTCAAAGAGGATTTAGTCATGGATATAATATAGTAACGGGAGAATTATATGATAAAACGTTAGAAAATAATATTCCAAGACAAGATTATAATAATCGATTTATAAATAATATTATTAATCCTCATTTTAATATAACTTTACCACCTAGAAAAATGGAAAATATAAAAAAAGAAAATGAAAAAAATATTATTATGGATAATAATGTTAATAATAATTTTAATAATAATATGAATTATGATATTATGAATTCAAATATAACAGAAAAAAATATCAATAATTTAAATAATAATAATAATAAAGCAAAAATTGAATGTTTTGAATGTTCAAGTAAAGAAATTCCAAAAACTTTACCAACACCTTCAAATCAACCTCCAAAAGAAAATTATAATCCAGAAATTCAAGATGAAAATTTTGGTAAAGTAACAGAAGAAGAAAGGAAAAGATTTAATGATTATGTAGAAATATTAAAACAAAGAGAAGAACAATATTATAAAAATCAAGAATTAATAAAAAATAATCAATTACAAAATGAAAATTTATACAATCAATATAATCAAAATCCAAATATTCAAAATTACCAAAATTATGAATTACAATATTTAAATCAAAATAAAAATCAATTAATTCCAAATCAACAAAATGAAAATAAAATAGAATTAAATTATAATAAAAATATGCCATTTTATAAACAATATCCCGCAGGATTTAATTTAAAAAATCATCCTGATTTATTATCAAAATATATAGATCCAAATATGAAAATAATTCAACAGAGAAAAAATTTTGAAAATAATGAACAATATAGAGAATATTATATGAATAAAATAAGAAATAATATAGGAGAAGGAGTAATAAATACACAACCATTACCTCAAAAACCACCAAAATATAATGATATTCCTTTAGATAGAAATAATTCAGAAAAAGTAAAAAGACAACAAAAATATAAAGAATTTTTAGATGAACAAATTCATAGAAAAAAAGAATTTGAAAAAAGAATTGAAACTCTTACTACACAAGGACAAAAAAATGCTAATATACAAGGTAATATTAATCCTTATAAAGAAATGAGAGAAAAAAAAGAAAAAAAAAATTTAGGTGAAGTTCAATTTAATCCTTTTACTCAAAAAAATTATAATATTGGTGATAAAAGTAATTTACAAAATAACCCTATTACAAATCCTGTTAATAATTATCAATTTATTGATAGAAGAAAAATATCTAGTGGGAAATTTCAAAATAATGGAAATAATATTATTGAAAATAATAAATAATATATAATAAAGTATTTTTTTAACATTATTTTTAAATAATTCTTTTCTAATGAAAATATAAAATTATTAAATATTATTTTTATTTAAATAAAACTCAAAATATTAAAATTAAAAATATGTTATCTTCATTTAATCAAAAAATTAAAAACAAAAAATTCGTATTATCTGATGAACAAATAAATTTATTAAAAGAAGCATTTGATTTATTTGATATGGAAAAAACAGGAAAAATTGATTATCATGAATTAAAATTAACATTAAAAGCTTTTGGTTTTAAAATATCAAAAGAAGAAATGTATTCAATAAAAGAAAAATTAGACCCAAATTCTTATAATAAAATATCATTTGATGAATTTATAGATTTTATGACTGAAAAATTTTCTGAAAGAAATCCTAAAGAAGAAGCAATTTTAGCTTTTGATCTTTTTGATGAAGAAAAAAAAGGAAAAATAAATATGAAAAACTTAAGAAAAGCAGTAAAAGAAATTAATGAAAATTTAAGTGATAATGAATTAAAAACTATAATTGAAGAATTTGATTCTGATGGTGATGGTTATATTACTAAAGAAGATTTCTTAAAAATTATGGATGATTATTATTTTGATTAAATTTAATTTTTATTAATTTTTTATATTTAATTTTTTATTTAATATATATACTTTTTAGATATTTTGAAAAAAGATTAATCTAGATAACATGAGTTATAAATTTAAATTTCATTATTAAATAAAAGAAAAAATTTAAAGAAAATAATAATTGTTAAAAGAATTGTTTAAATTCATCAATTTAATAATAAACTCTGTTAAATGAATAGAAAATAATAATAACTTGATTAAGCCACCACAAGTTTTTATATATTTATTCCATATATAACTAACAAAATAATTTTTAAACTGATAATAAATATCAACAATCATAATAAAAAATTTAATATGTATAAAGAATAGTCTTTTCAAAATATTCATTTGTTTGTTAAAATAAAATAATAGAAGAACAATAAATTATATTCTTTAATATATCATTTATAATTAACTGGTTTTATTATTATTTTAAACAAAAGCAATATATTTTAGTTTTAACAATTTCAATATAGGAAAAAAAAATTTTTTTTTCTTTTAATCTATTTAATCTATATTTTATCCTATAAAATTATTTTTTTTGGTGACTTTTGCTATTTAAGCGTAAAAAAAATTAAAATATATGATTATTCATTATTCCAATATAATATTTAGAAAACAAAAAATTAAATAAAAAAAATCCATAAAAATTAAAACAAAGTTATATAAGCTCTTTCATGAGCAAACAGGAATTTAAAATATTTGGGAAAAATAAAAGATATTAAAAATTATTTATTATAATATTTTTTTACAAAAGGACTATAAATTCATAAAAATTAAAATCATAATATCAAATAAAAAAATGAACTCTGAACAAAAAGATAATACAGAAAAAAATTTAAATGAACTTCTTCCATCTAATTTAGTTTCAGAATTTGATTTTGAAATAAATGAAAATCCAAAAAAAGAAGATTCAGATTTTTCAAATGATGATGAAGGAGTTGATGTAAAAATTTTTTTTAAATTTTATTAGGAATTAGCTTATTATGTAAAACCAACAAAAAAAGAAATTGAATTTAGAAAAAAAGAAGAAAATACAAGACCAAAATTTCTTTCTGATGGAAATACTCAAATGTATAATAATTATCAAAATTATTTAAAACAAAAACAAATACAACAAAATATATTTTTTGAAAATAATTTTCCAAATCAAACAGTATCAAATTTTAATAATTTTTTTAATAATAATAATTATCCTAATTTTTTTTATAATAATCCAAATCAAATACCATTTACAAATAATATTTCTGTAAATAATTTAACTAATATATATTTTCCTTTATTTAATAATCCTTTTCAAAAAATTCCTCAACCAAGAAAAACAACATATAATAATAATAATTATCAAAATCTTAATAAAAATGCTGAAAATAAAAAAAAATCACATTCTAAAAAATCAACTGCATCAAATAAAAAAACTTCAGCAGATTCAACATTATATAATAAAAAAATTCCTTCTCAAAAATTTGAAATAAATGTTGAAAAATATGAAATAGAAGAATTTCAAACTTATTTAAATTCTTTAAATGTAAATTTATCTGATTTTCTTTGTACTCAAAAAGGAGTTAGAGAAGTTCAAAAATATATAAATAAATGTCCAAATGAATGTAAAACAATATTAATTAATTCTTTAAATTATAATTTACCAAAAGTAATGATGGATGTTTATGGAAATTATTTTTGTCAGGATTTAATAAAAAAATCAAATCAAAATCAAATAGATTTAATTATAAAATATATAAAAAAATCCTATGTTCAAATAGCATTTGATTATAGTGGAACTCATGTATTACAAGTTTTATTAGATATGTTATGTTCACCAGAAGAAGAAAATATTTTAATAAATGCAGTTTTAGGAAATGAAATTAAAATGTCTTATGATATAAATGCAACTCATGTTTTACAAAAAATGATTGTTATAATAAATGAAAAAAGAAGAAGTTCAATTAATGAAAATATATTAAGATATATTAGACCACTTTGTTTAGATGCAAATGGTATTTGTTTAATGAAAAAATTTATTGCTAATTGTGTAAGTACAAATAATAAAAAAAGAATTATTAATTCTATAACAGATAATTGTATTGAAATTTGCCAAAGTCCTTTTGGAAATTATGTTATTCAATATATTTTAGAAGAATGGGGTGTTAAAGAATGTTTACCTATTGTAAATATTATTATTAAAAATATTTGTATGTTATCTGTTCAAAAATTCTCTTCTAATGTTTCTGAAAAAATTTTAAGTTTAATTGAGAGTAATGAAAAAAAAATGCTTTCTCATCAATTATTTTTTACTGAACAAATTATGAATGTTTTAAAAAATAAATATGGGAGATATGTTTTACAGAAAACTGTTAAAATTTTAGACGAAAAAGAAAAGGATAATGTTTATAATCATTTATTGAATATGAAAGTTGATAATCTTTCTTTGAAAGATAAAATTAAATATAATAATTTTATCGCTTGTTTTGAAAAAAATTAAATTTTATTCATATATAAATAATAATGTAAGAAAGGGTATTTAAAAATGATTTGTTATATTTTATTTTTATAGGATAAAATAATATACTTTTTATTGGTTTGTCAAAAAACAATTATTTTTAAGATTTTGATTATTTTTATATGTAAATTGAAATGGTGTTTTTTGAAAACGTAATATTTATTATTTCATATAAACCAAATCCTTCTTTCCTTAATAATATTACTTATATATATAATTTAGTTAAAAAATATAAATAAAATTATTTATTTTCTTTAATTAGAAAATAAATATGTTGTTCAAAATTTAATTAAAATAATTATATAAATAATTATTTATTGGATAAATTTTAAATAAAAAAAATAAATTATTTAAATTTATTTTATGGATTTTTCTTCAATATTCCCTATAAATAATTTATCAACTGAAGATTATGCACCAATTGATATATATATATTAAAACAATATTATTTATCATCATTTGAACAATTAATGAATTCATATGGAATAAATACAAAAAAGACATTAATTATTGATCCAAATCTATCAAAATTATTATCTTATCTTTTAACAAAGGATATTAAAAATTCCTTAAATGTTGAAATTGGTTTAATTAAAGAAAATATTACATCAAAATTCGAGTTACCAATTTTTATGATTTATCCTACAAAAGAAAATTTAGATATTGTTATGAAATATCATAATTCAAACTATAAAAAGTCAAAGGAAAATAAAGTAAAAACTCAAGTAATTTTTGTACCTAATGAAACATATGAAATTATAGAATATATTAATAAAAATGATTTTGAGCAATCAATTCAATATCAAAATTATAATATTGATTTAATTCCAATTGATAAAGACATTTTAACTTTAAATTTTGAACAGGATTTAAGAAAAATTTATTTAGAAAATGATTATACTATAATAACAAATTTGGCAAAAGGAATTATTAAATTAGAAGCAATTTTTGGAAAATTTAAATCAAAATATTATTGTGGTAATTTTACTGTATTATTAAAGAAATGTTTAGAAAGAGAAGAATATAATAATCAAATTTTAGAACAAACAAATGAAGAAACTTTTTCTTTAATAGTTTTTGATAGAAGTTATGATTTTATAACTCCAATGTGTTCTAATTATACTTATGAAGGTTTAATTGATAAATATTTTGGAATTAATTTTAATAAAATTAGTGTTAAAGATAATTTAATTAATGTTGATCTAAAAAAAAAGTTTGAATTAGAAGATAAAAATATTATTTATAAATTGTATAATAATGATTTTTATGAAAAAATAAGAAGTATGCATTATTTACATGCTAATAAATATTTATCAAATGAATTAATGAAATTTTCAGAAATTAATGATAAAGCGAAAAAAGAAAATGATTTAAATAGTTTAAAACAAACTTTAAAAGAATTTAAAGAATATTTAAAAAAAAAAGATGATATATTTAAAAACTATAATCTTGCAAAATATATTTCAGAGAATCAAAATAATTATAAAAATATGAATAAGATTCAAACAGAAAGAATTTTATTAAATGGATATAAAGTTGAGAATTTACAAAATCTATATGATGAACTTATAGGAGAAAAAGTAGATTTATATGAAATTTTAAGATTAATGGTAATTGAAAATTTTACAAGATATGGAGTTGTTAAATATAATAAATTAAAAAGAGATATTTTAAATATTTATGGATTTGATAAAATATTTTTATTTGAAAATTTAGAAAGATTATTATGGCTTCAAGATAAAGATTTTTTCCAAAGTGTAAAAAAATTAGTTGGATTTGATTTTATTGCAACATCAAATAAATTACAATTAATAAATCAAAATTTTACTATGGAAAAAATAACTGATTGTTCTTATGTTTTAGGTGAATTTTGTCCTATTTTTTTAAAATTAATTGAAAAGTTTATTGCAGGAGGATGGAGTAATATATATGAAATAATTAAAAAAAGAGGTTCTGTTGTTATTCCAAAAAATGAAAAAGAATTATTCAATGAAAAAAAAGAAAAAAATTTTGTTTTTGTTACTTTTATTGGAGGAATTACATATGCTGAAATTGAAGGAATTAGATTTTTAAATATGATAAATAATAATTTTAAATTTATTATTGTTACAACTAGTATTTTAAATCATAAAAGATGTTTTGAACAATTTGATTTTGAAAGAGATGATAAATGTTTTACTTTTAAAGATTATTGTAATCAAAATGTAGAAGATTTAGAAAATTTATTAATAAATGATAATTCAAGTAAGAAAAAAAAGAAATAATATAATTTAATATTAAAAAATTTTATTTATTTAAAAGTAAAATTATATTTTCTTTTTTAAATATTTGTAAAATATATTTACAAGATATAACCTTTTAATTTTTATTTATATAAATTGTTAAAAATTGAATTAGAATTTCTTATTTTTTTAATTGTTCTTTTTTCCCATTTTTAACATTTTAAATTTATTATTCAAGATTATATTATTATTTCCTTTATTTTTTTTATTTAATATATTATTTTTATTAGATAAATTCTTTGTATTAGATTCATTAGATTTATTATTATTAGTATCTTCTTTATTAGGGAGAATTTCCTGAGAATAACTATTTCCTTTTTCAAATTGTACATTAGTACTATTACTATTATAACTTTTATTATTAATATTATAATTAATATTATTTAAATTTGTAGAAATTGGACTTTGAGTAATATTACAACTATTATCATTGTTAAAATGAATTTTTAAATTACCGAATCTCATTTCATTTTCACTTGTTTTTACATTTTTATTCTTATTTAAATTCATATTATTATTTATATTATCTTGATTATTTTTATTAATATTATTTTGATTTATTTCATTTTGAGAAGCATATTCATAATTATACTTATGATTTAATTCATCTAAATTTAAAGAAGGAATTTTCATTTGATTTTTCATACTTAAATTTTCATTTAAATCATCATTTTCATTATTTTCAATATATAAAGGGATAAATGAATGATTTGTAATATCACTTTTTTGAGAATTTAATTTACTATTATTTGAACTATTTTCAACATTTTCAACAAATTCATCAATAGGAATTCCTTTATTTTTCATATTATATAATATTTTCATCATAGTCATAATTTTTCTTTTATATTGTTCAATTTCATTTCTTAATTGTTGATTTTCACTTGTTAATAATTTTACATTTCTTATCATAATTTTTTTTGAATATTGTTCATATTCTTCTTCTTCATTTTTATCATTTTTTAAATTTATGTTTTCATCATTTAATGTTTTTATTATTTTATTTTTTTCATTTATTTCAATTTTTAAAATATTTATTTCTTTATTTTTTAATTCAATTTCTTTTTTTAATTTTAATATTTGTTCATTTTTACTAGTTGAACTTAAAGGGGAATTTATACTTGTTCTTATATTATAATTATGAATTTTAGGTTTTTCATTAATAGAAGTTTTATAAGATTTTTCAAATAAATTCCTATTATTTTCATTTTTAGAAAAAGAAAAATTTTTACCTCTTTTATTTTTTGATAAAGAATTATTTTTATTATTATTATTATTGTTATTATGAGGAAGACTTTTATATTTCTTATGATTAACAACTTTATTATTAATATTAACATTATGATGAATAATATTTTTATTATGAGAATTATTATTTATTGTATTTAAATGATTTATTGTTGAAAGATTACTTATTGTAATTAAAGAAGGTTTATTAATATTATCTGATGTATTAAATTTAATATTATTTTGAGATGTTGAAGTATTTATTGAATGATGATTAAATTGAGGATGAATATTTATTGAATTATTTTGTTGTGATTCTGATGTGTTTATTACATCATATTTTGATTTAGATAATGATTTAGTTAATTTTGTTTTTAAAGTTTTGTAATTTTTTTTTATGTTTCTTGACATAACTTTTCAATTTAAAAAAAATATTTTTAAATATTCTGATTGTGGATTAAAATTTAATTTTTATTTTAAAATTTTTAAAAATTATTTTTTTGTAGAAATATTTATTTTTATTTCACAAAATTAAATTTATTTTTAACCAAAACCTATTTAATGTTTTAAAGATAATTAATATTTAATTAATTAGAAAAACAAATAATAAAAGATTAAACAAGTTCAGAAGTATCATCTTCAGTAATTAGTGAAACATCTATTTTTTTAATGTTTTTATTTTGACATGTAAAATTATTAATTATTTTTTTATTTTTTATTTCATTTTTTATCATATTTATCAATTTTTTTTTATCATTTTCATCTATTAAATCATCATTATCTGTATTTAATTTTTGAATTTTTTGTTTATTAAAATATCCTTTTTCAATAGATGGTTTTTTATATATTTCCTTTTTTATTTTTGGACTAGAATTCTGAGGTTTCTTTTTTTCATTTCTCTTTTCTTTATTCTTTCTTGACATAATTTCAAATCTTACAAGACCTTTTTTCTTTTTTTTTGTACCTTGATAAATATTTTTTTCTTTTATATTTTTCTCCTTTTCAAATTTAATAAAATCTAAAATAGAATTATTTATATCTTTTTTAATACTATTTTGAAAATAATTTTTTTCTAAAAATAAATTATTATTTTCTAAAGTTAACTCTGGATTTGGTTGATGAATTATTTTATATAATGAATCTTTCTTTTCAGTATTATTACTATGATTACTAAAATTTAACTCTGAATTTGTTTTTTTTCCTAAATAAACATTTGGATTTGAAATATTTAACTCTTCATTTGGGTTAAAAATAATATTTATATTACTTTCGTTTTCGAGATAATGACTAATATTAAAATCTGATTTATATAAAGCACTTAAACTATTATTTTTATTAACAGAATCAAAATTTATATCTTCATTTTTATTTGGAGAATTTTTTTGAATTTCAATTTTTTTTTTTAATGGAGTAATAAAAGGAGAATCATTATTTTTTTTATCAATAATATTATAATTTAAATCATTATTTAAATTTAAATTATTAATATTTTCTTTATTATCATTTAAATTATTATTGATATTTTCATTTTGATTAATAAAATTTAAATTATCTTTGTTTAAATTTTCATTTTGATTCATAAAATTTAAATTATTATTATTTAGATTTTCATTTTGATTCAGAAAATTTAAATTATCTTTGTTTAAATTTTCATTTTGATTCATAAAATTAAAATTATTTTTGTTTAAATTTTCATTTTGATTCATAAAATTAAAATTATTATTATTTCCATTTTCATTTTGATTAATCAAATTAGAATTATTTGAATTTGCAATTTTATTTTCATTAATCAAATTAGAATTATTTATATTTGCATTTTTATTTTCATTTATTAAATTTGAAATATTCAAATTGAAATTTTCATTTTGAATAATTAAATTTGAAACATCAAAATTTAAATTTTCATTTTGAATATTCATATTTAAATTATTAGAATGTAAATTACTATTATTTAAATTATCTTTTAAATCATTTTCATTAATTTGTTTTTCTTTTTTAATATCATTTTTTTTCTCTTCATGATTCACAATATTATTTTTACTATGATTTAATATAATATTTTCATTTTCAAGACTATTAATCTTAGAAAGCATAAATTGTTTATTAAAAAAATGATTTTCATCCTCAGTTTTATTAATACTATTACTATTTTCATTATTTACCTCAAAATCATTTTGACTTGTTTTTTTGAAAAAATCAACATAATTAATAGATTTTTTATTTTTATTTTCAGTGTTATTATCTTTTAAAAAATCAGAAGTTACTTTTTCTTCTTTGAATTTTTCTGTTATCAAATCATTTACATTTTCAATTCTTAAAATTAATAATATTTTTTTTTTAATTAAATTTAAAGATGGTAATAATAATATATTATCTTTGATAAAATTAAATAAACATTCCTTATCATAATCAGAAAATTTTTTAATATATTTTCTTATATCGTTTTTTATATTATCTTCTTTAAAACCTTCTTCATCTAAATTTTTATTCACAAATATATTTTCTTTACTTTTCAAATTAATTAAAATTAGAATAGAAATTGATTTAAATAATTGAAATTGTAAATAATTTATTCCTTCTTCTCTTTTATTGGTCATTTTTTTTTTAAATTTTTTTAATAATTCATTTGAATTTTTATTGACATAAAAACAAAGTTGATTTTCATAATCAGAAACATGATTTTTCTTATTTAAATTATAATAAAAAGGAATTTTTTTGACAAAAATTGGAAATAAATATTTTTTTGAAAACCTAATTTTTTAATTTTATAATTTACTCAATATTATTTATATGTTCTAAATTTATTGTTGAAAAATCTTTTTTCATATTTATTTCATTTGCATTTTTAAAATAACTTTCTACTTCATTTATTTCCATTTTTATTTTCATTAATCACTAAAAAATATTTTTATATATAATTGGAATATTACAAAAAAAAAATAATAATATATTTTTTAATATTTTAAAAATGCACTATAATAATGTTTAATTTTTCTTTCAAATGGATTTCTGGGAAGAAGATCTTTAATATTTTTATTATTACAATTAATAATAAAATTAAATTTATCATAATTTTGATTTATGAAAAATTTATTTTGTAAATCTGTATTTTTATTTTTTTGATATAATTTATATAATCTAAATCTATTATTCATTGCATTCATTTTATTAAAATCAACAAATTTATTTAAACCTAAATTGGACATTTCTTCTTTTTTTTTTTTTTTGTCATCCGGAGATAGATAAAAAAATTTTTTTTTCTTAAAAAAATTTATGGAAGATTTCCTTTTAAGTATAGTATTTCTTTTATAAAAAGCAGAATTATTTCTTTGTGGAATTTTAATTGTTTTAGAATTTAATGATTGAGATAAATCTAATTTTTCAATTTCTAAATCTTCTATTTTTTGAGTTAAGTCTCTATTTACTTTTGATAAATCTTCAATTTTATCAATATATTTTATTTCATTTAATTTATATGAAGTTTTTTCATCTTTAAATTTTTTTTTTAATCTTTTTATAATTGATTCATATGTTTCTTGTTTAATTGGTTTATTTTTTTCAATAAATTTTTGATTTGAAATTAATTCATATTCAAGATTAGATATTTCTTCTTTATATTTTTTTTCTTTATCATATAATTCTTTATTTTTATCTTCTAATTCATTTATTATATCTATATATTGTGATTTTGAAAAATTATAATAATTTCCATTTATAATATTGTTAATAGAAATTAACATATAATTTAATGATTTTTCTATTTTTTCAAGAGAATCAATATTATTATCAATAAAATTTTCAATTGTCTTCACTATTTTAGCAAATAAATTTCCTATTATATTTTCTTCAGAAACATTTGAGTCATTATTATTATTTCCAATTTCTCCTTCATCCATATTTTCTTAAAAAAAATTTATAAAAATAAAAATAAATTCTTTTTATTTAGAATAATTATAAAAACATTATAACAAAAATAAAAATATTTGTTTATTCTTTAACAAAACCAATATCATAAAAAAAATCTTCACTAATATTAGTCAAATCCATATTAATATAAATAGTATTTAAACCTAATTCTTTAGTTCTTTTATAAATAAGTGAAAATAATCCATTTTCAATTCCTTTTCCAAAGTGTTTTTTATTAACAAGAAAATAATCAATTTTTCCTGAATTTTTATGTAAATAAGCACAACCAGTAACTTCACTTCTATAAGTAATAAAAAAAAAGCTTAATTTATCAAAATTACTAGAACCATAATAATGTTCTTTTAAATAACTTTTTACTGTTTCAAAATTAAATGTTTCTCCTTTTTTTTCATATAAATTTGACATTTTTATTAAATTTACCCATTTATAAGGAAGTACTGTTTCATCTCCTTCCCATTTCCAAGTTTCATGCAATATTGGAGTTTTATATTTTATTTGGTCAAATGTAAATTTTGTTAAATCTAATGTTAATAAATTATTTTGATTCATTTTTTTATTTTGAAATAATTAAATTAAAATTTAATTTAAAAAATAGAAAAATTCAAAAAAAAAAGTAAATAAAAGAAAATAATAATTTTATAAATTAAACTTAAATAAATAAAGAAAAATAAAATGACTCAAAATGATAATTTAAATAATCTTCTTCGTCAAGGAGCAAAAAATTATATGGATATGTATACAAAAGTAATTCCTGAGACAAAATTAACAATAAAAGATTTAGTAGACAAAGCAGCAGAAATAGAAAAAAAATTAATAACAAGTAAAACAAATAATGAACAAACAGAAATAAGAGATTCAAATAGATTAAGTTTAAAAAAGGAAAAAAAAGAACATGGAAATAATAGTACTATATTAATAAATTTTGATTCTTTTAGAACTGAAAATCCATATGTTCCAAAAATAAGAATAAATAGACAAAAAGATAAAAAAGAAATTATAATAAGAGAATCAAGAAGATCAAGTATAAGTTCTTTACAAGGAACAATTCCTACTTTTCAAGGTATAATGTCAATTTATCCTAGTTATGATTTTTTTCCTGTTGAAAATTATAATGATAATATTGATTCAGTAAGTTCAACTGCAGGTTTAAAAAAAAAAACAGAACCTAAAATTAAAAAACAACATAATAATATTGATTATGAACATAAAATTAATCCTCTTTTTTTTACTAATAGATATATTGAATATATTTATGAAGATAAAGGTGATAAATTATATGAAGAAAGTGATTTAATTAGAAATTTATTTGAAAAAAAAGTTAAAAATGATTCTATTGATGAATTATATATTGCAAATCAAGATTCTCCTTATTTAGAAACTTATACAAAATTATTACAAAAAGAAAAAGAAGAATTAGAAGATGAAAATAAAGAAAATTATATTAATGATAATAATGGAAATGAAGAAGGACCTTTAACAAGAGAAGAAATAGAAAAAATAAGAACTACATTAGAAAATAGAAATAATGATGTTGATTCAAATTTTAGAAATAATTTTACTCAAATGATAACAAATTTTTATTCAATTAAAAATAATAATGAAAATTATAATCAAACAATTCAAAATATGAATAATCCAATTCAAATAAATGATTTAAGAATAGAACAAAATCCAAATGAAATATCTTTTCAAATAAATGTTCAAGGAGAAATTACAAAAAAAATAAGAAATAATCCAAAAAAAGAACATCCAAGAGGAATGATTATAAGAGGTCCAATTGCAACTTGGTATAGATTAAATGAAGTTAATCAACTTACAAAAGAAAAAGGATATTTTGATATTAGAAATATAGAATTTAAATTAGATGATAAAAATAAATATGAAAAGAAAATTGGAGAAGAATGTTTTCAAGTTACTAAAGTTATTGAAAAAGGAAAAGAAAAATCTAAAGCTGTTGTTTTTTCTTCTTTTAAAATATTAGAATTTGGAAATAAAACTTTTTCTTATTTTTTTAGACAATTACAAGATTATTTTAGAGATTTTTATGGTAATTTAGAAAAATCAACTTATAGTGTTTTAAAATTTATTTCTGATACAAAATGTACTTCTTTAAATTTAGAAAGTGAACAAAATAAAAAATTATTAAATTATATTTATTGGCATCCAAATTTATTAAATTTATATATTCCTTCTTCTTTTGTTGCTGATCTTGCTATTGTTATGGAAAGTAATGATTGGGAATGTCATTTAAGAACTTTAACTATTAAAAAAGATGCTGGAACTTGTGAAGATAGTATTGGAAAAATATTTGAAAATATTAATTCAATTTCTATTCAAAATATTCATTTTATTGATATGCCTTATAATAAAAAATTTACTGATGCTTTAATTGAACATGTTTCTCTTTTTTATAATTTTAATGGAACTACTTCAAATAATAATAATCTTAATAATACTACTTTTTTTAATAATACTTTTTATAATAATAATAATGTAAATGAAAATAAAGATGATTCTTTTGATAATAATAATAAAAAAATTCAATATTGTGAATATAAAGATAGTTCAATTCCTATAAAAAATTTTAGTTGGAAAAGAGATTCAAATTCAAATGAATCTTCATCAAAAACTGAAGATGCTTTATCATTAAAAGGATTATATTTTGTTTTTATGTATATGTTAATTAAAGGTTTAAAATATAATAATAATACTTTACCAGAAGTTTTTGAATTATTAGATTTATCTGAATCTATTGTTACAGATGATATTGGTTTTTTAGTTAAAATTATAACTAAATTTAAATTAATTAAAGAAATTAATTTATCTAATACTAGAATTTTAGGTGGAGGAAAAGTTATTGAAAATAGTAATTTTTTAAGTAGAATAAAATTAACTGAAAAAATTGATGAAATAATTGATGAAATTGAAGTTGAAAAAAGAGAAAATGAATTAGAACATGAAATTGAAAAATATAAAAATACTCAAGCTGATGGAAAAATTGAAACTAGTAATGTTAATATTCAAAATCAAGATTTAAGTTATGATTTTTCACATGGAGTTTTTCCTATTTTAGAAAAAATTTATTTATATAATACTGACTTAAAAGAAGATATTTCTAAAGAAATTTATGGATTATTTAAAAGATTAAAATTTTTTCAAGGATTTTATTATTCTTCTCAAACTGTTAATAATAATCAAGAAAATAGTTCTATGAATGTTAAATTATGTGAAAAAATTGTTGATGAAATTCAAAAGGATAAAAAATCATTTTGTGAAAATGTTTTTCAATTATCAAATGATTAATTTGTTCAATTATTAATTCGAAATTTTGTCAATTTGAATATAAAGAATTTTTTGTTGTTAAATTACAATATAATTTAAAATAAACTTTTTCAACAATAAAAAAAATAAAAATCATATTTATTTTAAAAATAAGAATTCGAATAAATTTATATATTAATTATTTTATAAATAATAATTAAAAAATATGTCAAATAATATTGTTAATAACTATAAATTTCCAAAACCTTTTTCTCAAAGTGAAATAATTCTTTCAGATTTAGAAGAAAAAGAATTAGCTTTAATATCAAAAAATTTTGTAAATTTAATTTTTAAAAATGAACCTTTTAATATTAATAAAGATAAAAATAATTTAAATTTATCAATAATAAAAAATAATTTAGAAGGAAGTTCTTCTCAAAAATATTTTGAATATCATAATCATTATTCAACAAGAATAAATAAAAGTGCAAATAAAAGAAATAAATCAACAGAATATGAAAATCATTTACATTCTTCAAGTCAAAAAAAAATTTCAAAGCCAATTTCTCCAAAAGATTCAATGAGAAAATTAGAAAAATATTCATCTACGGAAATAAATGCTTATAAAAAAAATTTAAAAAAAACAATAAATAATAATATTAATGAAGATATTAAAAATATTATTAAAAATTCTAAAATAGAAGAAAAAGAAAAAAAAAATTATGAACAAAAAATTCAATATTTGAAAAATAGAATTAATGCAATTAAAAAACATGATGAAGAATTAAATAAAAAAATGAAACAATTAAAAAATAAAGAAAAAAATATAAATAATATTAGAAAAGAAAAAGAAATAGTAAAAAAAGCTTTATTATCAATTGATTATGATAAAAGAAAAGAATTAGAAAAAAAACATGAAAAAATTAATAAAGAAAGAGAAAAATTAAAAAATCAAGTAAAAAGTGCAAAAGAAAAAAATATACAAAAAAAAATTTTAAATTATAATCAAACAAAAATAGAAAAAATAATAATAAATAATCTGATAAATAACTATAACTCAGAATTAGAAAATATAAATCAATCAAAAACAATAAAAATAAAAAACGAAAGAGAAAAATTTAAAGAAGAAGAATCTAAAAAATTGTTAAAACAAGAAGAAATGTTAAAAAAATTTTATATAAAAAAAAATGAACAAAATAGAAAAGAAACAAATAAATTAAAATCCGAATTTGAGGAATTAGAAAAATTAGAAAACCAATGTTTAGAAAGTTTAAAAATAACTCAAAAAATAAATCAAATTTTAAAAAAGAGATTTGAAGATAATTTTTTAAAACAAAAAAAAATAAATAATTTAGAAGTTTCATCAACTAAAAGTCAAACTTATTTGGGAGAAATAAATGGAATAAATGAGATTAAAGAAGATTTTGAAAATTGTGATGTTGATGAAAAAAAAAATAAAAAGAAAAAAAGTAGATCTAAAAGTTCTGTTTATGAAGATATAGATAAAGATAAAAAATATTTTTCTGGAAAAAAACAAAATGATAATTTTTCATTTATGAATTTAAATATTAATCCAAATAAAAAAAAAAAAACAGTCAGAAAAGAATCAGATAGGAAAGTTCCTAATGGAAGAGAAATAATAAAGAATAAAATAAGTAATATTAATGCTTTTACTGAAAAAAATAAAAATATCTAAAAATTTTAAAAAAAAAATTAACTTTTTTCTAATTATAAAAATTTAGATATATATATATATAATCAATAAAGATAAAATTTTTCTATTTAATAACTTGAATATATTTTGTTTATTCATATAATATTACAATAAAAAATTAAAAAAAGTCAAATTTAAAAGGAATCAATGTGGATTTCTGCAAAAAATAACCAATGTTTCCTTTAAATTTTGAAATTATATAAAGATTATTATTTTATTATTATATGAGCTCAAATATTATTATTTAATTTTAATATTTTTTATTGAATTATAAAATTTAAAATTTTTTTTTAAAGAAAATATAGATAAAATATTTTAACATTAATTTTTTTTGAAGAAGAAATTAAACCTGAAGATAAGAAAGAAATTAAACCAGAAGAAAAAGAAAAACTAAAACAGGAAAAAGAAATTAAAATTAATAATTTCAAAATTTTTTAAACAAATAAAAAAACGTTAATGATGTTAATTTAGAGAATTTTCATTTAACTTAATATCTTATATATCAAGTTTTGTATATTTTTAAATTATTTTTTATGCTTATAAACTATATTATTATTTTAAAATTATTTATATTATTAATTAAATAAAAATTAATAACAAAAAATCACAAAAATCAAAAAAAAAGTGAAAAAAACAAATATTACCTTATTTTAATATAATAATAAACCTCAAAACTCAAAAAAAAAATTCTACAAAATAAAACCTTATTTAAAATTTTTTTCAGAAAACTCTTCAATTTCTTTATACATTTTATATCTTTTCAAAAGAAAATCTTTTCTTTCGGGATTCGGTTTATAAATTTTAAGAATAGGAGCAGCCATACTCATTTGTGCAGATTCAATAGTAGGATAAATACCAGCAATAGTCGCAGCATGCATAACACTTCCCATTGCACAAGTTTGAGCGCAATGAATCATATTAATATCACTTTGAAGTGTATCTGACATTAATTGCATTAAATAAGGTGATTTTTCTGCTACTCCTCCTACTGCTATTAATTTATTAATTACTACGTGATTACTCTTAAAGTGGTCTATTATTGATTTTGTTCCGAAACATAATGCCTCCATTAATGCATAAAATACTTCTGGAGCACTTGTTGCTACGTTTAAATGAGTTATTGTTGCCCTCAATAAATCATTTGTTTTTGGAGATCTTCTTCCACTAAACCAATCTGAGGCAAATGGGAATTTTTCATCAACTGTTAATTTTTCTAATTCAGAGGTTAATTTTACCATTATTTTATCTTCAGTTTCTTTTCTAATTCTTTCTCTTGTTTCCTTATCTAGAAAATCTAATTGACAGACTACATTATCAACATTCCACATTAATATTTTTCTAAACCAAGCAAGACTATCACCACATGAAGACATACCAGATTCATAACCAATTAGACCAGGTAATAGAGAACTATCAACTTGACCATAAACACCATCAATTGTAATTCCTTCCATTTCTTTCTTTGGCATTACTGTCATGTAACCACTTGAAGTACCTAAATTCATAACTAATGTTCCATAACAACATCCTCCTCCTACTCCTCCTGAGTGAGAATCTACATTTCCTACTCCAACTAATATTCCTTCTTTTAATCCTAATTTTTGAGCCCATTCTTTACTTAATTTACCAAATACTTGATCACATGTATAATTTGTTTTTGGAATTACCTTATATATTGGTAATAATAAAGGATCTAAATCTTTAAAAAATTGTTCTGGTGGAAATCCATTCCAATCAACTGAATATAATTGTTTTACTCCTGCTATACAATGACTACATTTTAAATCATTTATATTTGTACAATTTGTTAATAATGCTGGAATATAATCACATAATTCTAATGCAAAATAACCATCTTTTCTTATTTCTTCATTATTTCTTAAAATATGTAATACTTTTGCCCAATAACCTTCTGGAGTATAATGATTACCCATTTCTCTAGCATAATTTATATCACTTTTTTGTAATAATTTATTTATTTCATTTGATTCTTTTTCTGCTGTATGATCTTTCCATAAAATAAACATAGCATCAGGATCTTCTTTATATTTATCTTTCAATGATAATGGAGTTAATTTTTCATCAACAAAAATTGGAGTACTAGCAGTAGTATCAATTGAAATTGCTACTATATTATCTACTTTATCTTTATGTTTTGTGGTTATTTTTTTTATAATAGTTTCTATTACTTCTATATAATCTAATGGATGTTGACGAAATTGAAATTTTTTAGGATCTGAATATAATTCTTTCATCCAACGAGGATAATAACATACTTCTGATTCTATTTCTTTACCTGAATATCCATCTGCTAATAATGCTCTTCCTGAATCACTTCCAAAATCTAAACCTAATACATATTGAGCTTTTGACATTTTATAATTGTTTTATTATTTTAATCACTCATTTTATAGTATTTCGATGTATTTTATTAAATTCTTTTTATTAATTTCAAATAAATTATTTCTTTCTTATTTTAATTTTCTTTCGTTTTTTATTTGAAAAATTTTTTAAATCTAAGAAAAGTTTTTAATTATGTTTGAACACTTCTCTTCACTTGCAATTTTTTTTAATCATTTTCATTTTTTTTAATAAAACTTAAATATGTTTAAAAAGATAAAATAAATAATTTAAATATTAATGTAAAAAATAGAATAGAAAATAATGAAAAAATTAGAAAAAAAAAACAACTTATATTCAATAATTCCGTTTTCTTTTAAAGGTTTGGTTATTTTAAAAAAAAAATATTTACTTCATTTACACAAAATTAAAATTAATTAATGTTCATTTTATAATAAATGAAAAAACCTTAATTAATAAATTATAATTAATTGTATATTATATTTGAGAAATGCTTATACATTAAAAATATTTATATTTTTAATTGAAAAAAATTCATAAATAATCTACATCTATGAAAATTATATTAATGTATTTAAATATTGGAATATATTCTGAATTTTTTTTGAACATCTTCTCAAATTTTTAAAAATTTATTCATTTTTAAAAACATTATTATACATAATTATGTTTAAGCGGAAAAAAGAAAAAGTGTAGTATTTAATGAAGAATTCTCTATAAATTGAAAGAGAAAATAAAGGTCAAATTTTAGTTTATTCAACTAATTATAACTTAAGATATTAATGGAATAAAAAAAAATTTTGAAAAATTATAAATTTAATATATGTTGACAATTAAATTATTTTTTTTCAAGATTATGTGTTTTTGTCCAATACCAAAAAAATATTGTTATTTCTTTGAAAACTTTTTTTCAAAAAATAAAATTTTAAATGGAATTTACCAAAATTATATGAAAATTAATTAAGATAAATATTATTTTAGCTAAACAAACATTTAAGAAGATACAAAAATTCCTTTTTATAATGCTTGAATTCAAATGAAATAAAAAAAAATCTGATTTATATTTATAAGCAAATATAAATATTAATATTAAAGGGATTATTTATATTAGAAAGGGAATAGAAATTTTGTTTGTTTCATAAATAAGAAATAAATTCAAATTATTTTCATAATTAGAGAAAATGAACAAAAGAAATATTATCCTTATATTTTCAATTATGGTATTATTTTCAAAAGTTTTCCAAATTTATATTTTTATCCAAAGAAATGGATTTTTTTTTTAATTTTATTAATGATATTAATATATATTAAGGAAAAAAGTAAATTAGTTTTTTATTTATATTTCTGTATAATAATAAAAATTGGATTTTTGCTATATATATTTTTTTTTTTTATTTCAAGGCACATTTTAACTTTTATATAATCTTTATATTAAAAAAATTAATTGTAATTTTAGTTCATAAAATGATTATTTTACAAGAAAAATATGCAAATGAATTAATATATGAAAATGAATATATTTCACAAATAATGAAATAAATTTATATTTTACTTAAAATTTTATATGATCTTAGATGGTTGGATAATCAAAGATTTATATTATATTTTAATTTTAATTATTTTTTTTGATAATGTATTTAAAAACTTATTATCATTGCTCTTAATATTTTTTTAAACAATAAAATAAATATGAAATTAATTATTTAATTACAAAATTATATTTAATTTAATTTTATTCTTTATTCTTTTTATTTTAAGAAATATCCAAATAAAACTATATATATATATTGTTTAATAATTATTTATTATATTTCATCTGTTTATCTTTTATATTCAAAATATACTAATTTTATCTTTCATAAAAATCTTTATGAATTTTTTGAAATTAAATTTTTTTAATTCTTAGATTAATCATCAATTATTTCAAAATCATCTCTAATTCTATAAGCATAATCTAAAGCTCTTTTAGAAGAGAATCTTTGAGAGGAATCTTTATTTAACATAAACATACATAAATTTTTTAATTGTTCATTTTCAATTTCAGAAAATGAAATATTTTTATTAATAACTTCTTCTTTTAAAGAAGTAGAAGAATTTTTTGAACTGAAAGGTTGACATCCAGTTAACATATTAAATAATATAATTCCAGCAGACCAAACATCAACATTTTCATTATAAATTTCATTATTAATTATTTCTGGAGCTGTATAAGTTGAAGTACCATAAAAACCTTTTAAATTATTTTTAATTTCAGTTGCAAAGCCAAAATCAATTAATTTTAAATTAGGAATATTATCTTCTGAAAATTCTATCAAAAAATTTTCTGGTTTTACATCTCTATGAACAATATTCATTTCATTATGTAGATAATATAAAGTTTCTAATATTTGTATTATGAAATATAATGATTCTTCATTATTTAAATGACCATTTGGATTTTTAATTATAAAATCAAATAAATCTCCTCCTTCTATATAATCCATTATAAATGAAACTGTTTTTAAATCCTCATAAACTTCATATGTTTTTATTATATGTGGATGATTTCATTTTAAACTAATTATTGATTCATTTATAAATATTTTTTTATTGACATTTTATTTATTCTTTTTACTGCAAAAATTTGTCCTGATTTATTTATTCCTTTACAAACTATTCCAGTTGCTCCTTCTCCTATAATATAATCTAATAATTTATATTCATTAGTTATATCTGAATGATTAACAAAAATATCTTTTATAATACTATCTGATTCAATTCTAATGTTTCAGTTTTTTTATTTTCTATTAAATGTTTTTTTGAATACAATTATTTTTCTTGAGAACTACAAATTCCCATTTAAATGAATTTAAAATAAAATTTTTTTAAAAAGATACTTTAAATATTCTAAAAACAATTAAAAGATTAATTATTCAATAAATAAACCAACAATAAACAAAAATAAAAAATAAAATAAATCATAAAAAACCCAAAAAGAAAAATTTTAAATTTTAAAAAAAAAAAAATAAAAAAACTATCTAAATAATTTTTAAGTAACAGATAAAAAAATATATAATAAAAAAAAAATGACATCAAGATTTAACACAGAGACGATGACAATGCGTAGAATGGGAAAGACGAACCAGAAGACAACAAACATATCAACATCAAAGAGATACGGTGGAACAAAGAGTAAATAAAATAATAATATATAAAAATTAAATAATATAGCAAATTCTGAGGAACAAAGAAAAGAAAATGCAAAACAAATATATAATAATAGACTTCCAGAACCTTTAAAACCTCCAAAAGATCCTGCTCATGCAGCAAAAGATGAAAAAAAACAAGAAGGAAAAGAAGAAAATAAAGAAATTTCTATTAATCAAGAACAAAGTCAAACTCAAAAAAAAGATGAAACTTCATATGATTTAGGAACTTCTGAAATGGAACAAAGTGATGATTATAGACATAAAAAACAATTAGAATTACAAAAAGAAAAATTAGAAAAAGATTTAAATCAAGAAATTTATATTAGTATACATGAAACTCCAACTAATATAATGTTTTATTGTCCTTCGACAAAATATTTAACATTAAAAAATGGTAAATTATAATATTTTTTAATTATTTTTAGAGGATGTAATTGCAAATGAAAAAAATAAATTAGAATCATATAAAGAATATCTTCAAAAATTAAAAAATAAAGAATCATTTATAAAAAAAGGAGCCCAAACAATAAATAGATTTAAATCAAATGGATTAGTATCAACATCATTTAATAAAGATGAAGAGACAGAAATGATAGATGAGAAAATAAATTGTATAAATTATGTGATAACAGATTCAATAGCTGAAAAAAAATCAAAAATAGAAGATTTTACATTAATGACTCAAAAATTATTAGATAAAAGAGTAAAAAAAGAATTAAAACAAACATTAAAACATTCTAAAGAACTTTTACCAGTTGATAGTTCAACAAGATCAATGCAAAGAAGTGAAATGGATCAAAGTGCTTCAATGATAGATACATTTTTATCAAGTTCATTATATTCAAGTAGAAGACCAAAAGGAACAAAAAGTAATTTAGGAGCAAGTCAAGATAAATCAAATACTGATAAAAAATCATCTCCAAATTCTTCTTTTTTACCTAATTCAACTAATTCAGAACATACTTCAGTTAAAGAAAAAGAACCTACTGTAAATTCACAAAAAGTTAGAAGAGCATTTAATGAAGAATTACCTAAAAGTATAGTTTATCCTTTAAAATATGTTGAAAGACTTCTTTCTCAAAATCAATTTCATTATAATCAAATTGCTTATAAAGATTATCCTGTTGTTTTAGATGAATTAGAACAAAAAACAACAAAACAAGGAGGAGAATTAGCATTAAATTTAGATGGAGATGATAATAGAGAAGAGGAAGAAAAAAGGAAAATGTTAGAAAAAAAAATGGCTCTTGTAGTAGATAATACAGGAATACCAAATATAAAAAAATTATTAACATATTCTATAGATTTATTATTAAAAGAAAAAGGAATTAATCATAATTATGTTTGTCATGCTTTAGATTGGAATAAAAATAATTCTGATTTACTTGCTGCAGTTTATGGTGATCCTGATATAAATTCTAAAGAACCTGGTTTTTTATGTTTTTGGACTTTAAAAAATCCACTTCATCCAGAAAGAGTAATTCAAACTCCAAGAGGATTAACTTATTGTAATTTTAGTAGAAAAAATCCTTATTTAATTGTTGTTAGTGATTATCAAGGTGAAATTATGATTTATGATTTAAGAAATAATACTAATAAACCTATGGCTGATTCTAGTGAAGTTAAAGATAAACATACTGATATTGTTTGGGAATGTAAATGGATTGAAAGACCTAATGATAAAAATGAAATTATTGTTACTACAAGTTCTGATGGAAAAATGAAAGAATGGTCTTTAAAAAAAGGATTAGAAGTTACTGATTTATTAAAAATGAAAAAAAGTACTTCATTTCCTATGAAACAATTAAATCCTTTTGCAAAATATTTAAAGAAAGATAGAGGAGATAAAGATAAAGATATAAAAGAAACATTAATATTTAGAGAAGCAAATGGATTATCATTTGATTTTCCTAAAAATGATACAACAATATATTATGTAGCATTAGAAGAATGTACAATTCACAGATGTAGAATATCATATAAAGATCAATATACAGATAATTATTACGGTCATCAAGGTCCAGTATATAAAATAAGATGTAATCCATTTGATCCAAATATAATGATAAGTTGTTCATATGATTGGACTGTAAAAATATGGGATAATAAACATAATTATCCAGTTATGAATTTACATACAAATGAATTAAGTCATCAAGTTAATGATATTGAATGGTCAAGTGATACTTCTACTGTCTTTGCTGATGTTGCAGATGATGGAAGAATTGAATTATGGGACCTTGCGAGAAGTGCTATTCAACCTATTTATATTGTTCAAGAAGAAAGTGGTATTGCTAAAAAATGTATTAAATTCTCTGAAGGGAAAGTTATTGCTACTGGAAATGCTGATGGTACTATCGATATATTCAGAATTTATAATATGGAACATTCTCCTGTTTCAGATGAAGATCAAATTAAAAGATTACAAAATATTATTCAACAAAATTCAGATATTTCCACTAAAATGTAATTTTTTTAAACTAATATTTGATATAAAATAGCTTTTAATTTTTTTTCTTTTTTTTTAAAGGTTTTTATATTTAAATTATTATAATAACATTATGACAATCAAATACAATAATTATTTATTTTTTATATAATAAAACAAAAAATTAATTAATTATAATTGATTTTCATCTTTGTCATATTCTTCTTGTTTTAATATTAAATGATTTATTAAAGAAACCCATTTTTCTGCTAATTCTATTTTATCAGAAGAAAACATTTCAAAATGTTCTTTAATAAAATATATAATAAAACAAATTGGTTCTCTTCTTTCACTTTGAGAATCTGATTCTAAACTTCTTTTTGTTTCTCTTCCTTTATCAAATTCTACAAAACAACTTTTTACCATATCTTTATAATTTAAAGTTTGAATTGGTTTTTTTAATGTTATAAATTTTTCTTTTGTATTAAAAATTCTGAATTCTCTTTTTGTAGTTGAACAATATCTTGGAATATATTTTTTATTTATTACTTTTTTTCCTGTAATTTGAACTCTACTTAATTCAGAAAAAAATAAAGTTTCATCTTTTTTATCAATTAAAGGATTATTTAATTCAATAAAAGAATAAATATTTATTGAATTTGAAGTTGCAGGATATATATGATTTTTATTAAAATAATCTTTACATGTTTTATTATCAAATGTTGGATCTTCTAAATAATTCTTATTAATATCAAATTTATTTTTTTTACTTAATGATATAAAAGTTAATTTAGAATTTGAAATATTTTTATTTCCATCTTCAATTCCAAATAAATTTTCACCTCTATATCCCATATCTGATGATTTTCTATGTCCTTTTTTAATATTTTTTGTATTAAATTTTACATTATTTTTATATGAATATCCATTTTCAAAATTTGAATTATTACTTATATTTTTATTTTTATCTGTTTTTTCATTATTAAATGAATATGCTCTTATTTTCCCATTTTTAATTATTATTTTATCTCCATCATTATCAATTAAACCTTTTTCATTTTTATTATATTTTAAATTTCCATTTTTATTAAACTTTTCCATTAAATTTTGTTTTTTCAATTTTTGAGCATTTACAACAATATCATTTTTTGTTTTTTCTATTGAATTAAAATCTACTTCATTTTCTTGTTTTTTATCTTTACATTTACAATTACAACCATTCACTCCCATGTGAAATAAAATTAAAAATTTTTATATAAAAATGAATTATTTTTTCAGATTTAAATTTTAGTAAAATTTTTAGTTTTTATTTTTAATTTTTTAATAAATGAGTATTGAAGAAAAAATTCAGAAATATTTTGATTTATTAAATTTATATTCTGATATTCCAAAAAGTAAAATTTTTCTTATTGAACAAATTGAAAATGAATATGATTATGAAAGTTATCTTTCAATTTTAAAAAAAAAAACAGAATCATTAAAAAATCTTACTATATATCAAAATATTCAAAAATTTTTGAAAAAAAATAGCAATGAAATAAGTCAAGAAATAAAAAATGAAATTAAAAAGATTGATAATCAACAAACAATTCTTCTTCATTTAGATGTATTTATAAATCTTTTAAATATTATAGAAAAATTTCATAAAAATGAAATAAATCATGGAAAAAAACTTAAGATAATAAGATTCAAAGAAAATTACTTAAATAAAATTTTAACTTTAACAAATAGTGATTTATCTTTTGATTGTTATTTTATATTTATTTTATTAATGAAAAGTATTATTTCATGTTTTCAAATAGATAACTCCCAATTTTATAAAGAAAAAATGATGGTAATTCTGTTAAATGATTCTTTTTTATTTTATAATTTTAAAATTGAAACTATATTAGAAATTGTTGAAGAAGATTTTGCTGGTTTTACTTTTGAAAAATCTCAGGAATTAATTTTAAAATTTTTGAATTGTTTAATATTTTTAATTTTACCTAAAAATCAAAATATAAATATTCTTAATAATATATATTTGGGTATAGATAAATTAAATATTCAAATGCTCCCATATACTTTTGAATTTATGGTAGATATTTTATATTATTATATATTATATTTTATGAATAATGAAAAAGAAAATAAGTCAAATACTTTTATTACAATGATAAAATATTTTTCAAATATTATTAAATTATTCAGAAGAAAAAATATTATTTATTTATCACTATTTAATATTGGAAAAATATTAGTTTTATTGTCTATTATAAAATCTTTTAATTTGAATACATTATTATCTGAAATTGATTCTCAATATTTAAACCCACTCTACTTTATATTTGGTGATTATAATGAAGAAGAATTTTTCAAAATAGCAGAAATATCTTTTCAATTAATTTCTTCTAAAGATAATTTCTATGATAATATATCAAAAAGTTTATCATCAAATATTTTTGATAAATATAATGAAGATATTTTAAATGTTGTGTTTACATCTAATGCAAAATTATTAAATATCTTTGATGAAATCAAAAGAGAATTAAAAGAAAATATAAATAATTTCCTAACTAATAATATTATAAAGATATTAAACAGAAAGAAAATAACATATTATTTAATTGAATTGATTAATAGTTTTTTTTTTGAAAATAAGGATTTAAAAATAAATGAAAATAATAAAAAACTTTTTTTCAAAAAATTTTTACAATATTTACTTATAAATTTAAAATCAAGTTTTGATTATTGTAAACAATCTATTTTATTCAAATTACTTGAAAATATCCTTATAAATTATGGAAATTATTTCGAATATGAATGGATATTATTTTGTGAATTATTACAAAACTTAAAAACATCTCCTGAATTTTTTGGAAAAAAGGAATCAATTATATTAACCATGTTAAAATTTAAAGATTCTGATTATTTTAAACTTCATATTGAAATGCTTGATTTTATTTCAATTAAAGATAAATTTTCTCTTTATTCAATAGAAAAACTAAAATATGATATATATTTAAGTAGTATTAAAGGTTTTCAATCACATTTTGAAGAATTTTTTGAATTTTATCTTGATAAATTTAAAAATGGATTTACTTCAAGTTTTTACCTTCAATGCTTTTATTCAATTTTGAATATATTAAGATTATATTATATTCAAAATCATAATTCAGAAGTTTCTTTATTTATAGAAACATTTATCAAAAGCAATTATTCAAAAATAAATGAAATTCTGAATAAAATAATAAAAGTAAAAAAAAATGTTTGGCATAAATATTTGATAGATATATTAATTGAATCTAAAATATCTTTTTTTATCAATATTATTAAATATTATTCAAATGATATTAATTTTATTATTCTATTAATTAAAAAATTAAATGAACTTCAATTAATTGAAAAACTACAAAAATTATTTGATTTATTTTCTGAAGATATAAACAATTTTATTAATTTTATCTCATTTGAAAATATCTATATTAAACAAGATTTTAGATTATATTTTTCAAAACAAGATTTTAATAATAAAAAATATAAATCATATATTATTCTTAAATTAACTAATCAAAATCAAATAAAAAATGAAAAAGAAATTGCATGTTTAGATTTTAGCAAAAACGTTGAAGAATTTTTAAATGAAATAATAAAAGGAAATGTTTTATTAAAATATATAAAAATTCTTAATCATCAACTCAAATATATGAAAATATTTTTTAAATACTCAAATTTCTTTAATTTAATTTCTACTTTTGAAACTAACCTAAATAAAGTTTTAAATGAGAATGAAAATAAAAATAATAAAGAAATTTTTAATTATATTATAAATATACTAAGTTCTTTTCCTTTTAACTTTGATTATTCAAATATTGAAAAAAAACAATTCCAAACTTTTTATGAATATGATAAAGCTGAAATAAAGGAAAAGATTAATTTAAAAATTTTTGAAATTATAAAAAACAATTTTGAATATACAAACAAAAAAGTAGATGTAAAATCTAAAATAAAAGATATAGATTATTATTTAATAGAATTATTATCTTTATCTGAATTATATATTATATCAAATAATTCAAAAAATATAAAATTAAATCAATATATAGAATTATTTGTCAAATTTTCAGATTATATTCAAAATAATACATTTTTGAATTATGAAGTTTTAAAATTTTTTTATATGTGTAAAGATAATATTTCTGAAATTATCGATAATAATAATATAAAAGATATATTATATTTAATTCTTTTTTTTGGAGTCAAGAGAATACCACAGAATATATATCAATTTTTAAGCAAAGAATTAAAAATTAATATTGAAAATGGAAAAAAAATTAAAACTGAACCTGAAAACATATGTTATTATTTTACAGATTTCGCTGAAATAATAATTTCCTCTTATTTGGAAAATGAATTATTTAAAAAAGAATATATAAATTTATTAAAAAAATATTGCAAAGATGATGAAAATTTGGATAATCAAAATTCAAATGCTAACTTAATTGAATTATTATTATTAAAATTATTTGTTGATATCCCAAGAAATAATATTGAAGGTAATTTAAAAGAAATACCAAATGAACAATCATTACTTTATATTAAAAATAAAGGTTTATTACAGGTTTTTCAAAAAAAAGATTTTTCATTTGAACTCATTTCCAGAAAAGGAATATATTCTATTCATTTAAATATAAATGAAGTACAAAATGATGAAAATATAATAATAAAGAAAAAAGAAAATAAAATTAATATACTTGATTCTATTTTAAATCAAAAAAAACAAATTGAAATAGATTCTTTAATTTCCGAAGAAGAACAAATAAAAACTAATCTTGATAATGCTTTTAATTTATTTTTAGAATCATTTAGTCCATTTAATGATGGAAATATTCAAAAAATAGAAGAAAAACCAAATAAAATTCTTGAAAAATTTGATAGTTTATCAACATTCTTTAATTTTTCAAGTGCTATAATTTATTTAAAAGAAGATGAAAAAATTTCTTATAATTATCAAAATATATTTGAAGAGAATATAGTGAGTGAAAATTTTATTTATTTTTTAAATTCTCTTGGAAATTTGAAAAATAAAGACGATAATATTTTTATAAATTATAAAAATTCAAGTGTTAATATAAATTTTGAATTAATTGAATATAAAAATGATATAAAAAATTCAAATAATTACTACTCTTGTATTATATTTTTAGAAAATCCTGATATAAAATTAACTAAAGAGATTTTACATAAGTTTAAAAATTTTCCATTTATAATAATAATTTATCCTCTTTATAATTCTCATCATTTGGTCAAAATAAAAAAAAATCATAAAAAAGAAGATAATCATTATAATTTTCTTTGTAATTTTAATATATATGTTCAAGATAATTATTCAATTTTAGCAAATATTTTAATTAAATATGTTGTATCAATGGCATATTATACAAAGATAAATGAGAATGAATTGACTAAAGACAATAAATGTTTTTATGATAAAGTAATTGAACGATTTAAAAATATTCAAAATATATCTGAAGGTAAATATTAAACTTAAAATTGTCTTTAATATATTTAATATATTTCTTATTAATTTAATTAAATTAAATTACATTAAAAAATGGATAATGACTTTATTCCAACTTTTACTAATTTGCATAATCTATACACAAAAAGAAATGAAAATAATTTAATAAATAAATATAATTTACATACAAAAGCAGAGTCATTTGATATAAATTCTTTCTTAGATAAATCTTTTGATGAACAGGTGAAAATAATAACAGATAATCCAGAGACAATAAATTATATAGATAGTATAGGAAATAATTTAATATTTTCAGCAACAGAAAAAAATAACTTTAAATTAGTAAAATTTTTATTAGAAAATAATCCAGAATTAATAAACAGTCAAAATATATATCATGAAACAATTCTTCATAAAGCAGTAGAAAATGTTAATCATAAATTAATTAATTTATTATTAGAAAAAAACGCGGATGGAAATATACAAAATCAATTTGGTGAAACTCCATTACATATAGCAGCAGTAAAAGGAGAATATAAAGTTATTAAATTATTATTATTATATAATTGTGATCCTACAATAAGAACTAATGATGGATTTTCTGCTGAAGATTATGCTCAAGAAAGAGGTTATACTAAATGTGTGACTGTTTTACAACAAAAAATTAAAGATAATAGTGTTATTAAATCAGATAATTTCTCAGGAAATGATTTATCAAATGGAATTGAAAAATCACCTATTAATCATATTACAAATCATAGATCTATTTTTAATAGTAAAAGTAATAAATTTTATAATAGAAGTAAAAATCATGAAGAAAATAGTGTTAAATCTGTAGGAAATAATCAACAAATTTTAAATGATGTTTTTGGGAATTCTAATAATATTTTAAGAGATTCATATTTTTTTTTTAATAATAAACCAAGAAATTTAAGTACTATTGAATCATATAATGATAAAAGACAAATAATGCATAAAATAGAAGAAATGGA
This sequence comes from Isotricha sp. YL-2021b, assembly GCA_023805745.1. Lineage (NCBI taxonomy): Eukaryota > Ciliophora > Litostomatea > Vestibuliferida > Isotrichidae > Isotricha > Isotricha sp. YL-2021b. The sequence goes on along the minus strand of JAJJKW010000229.1, from coordinate 1,719 downwards.
TGATTTGAATAATTTTGTAATTAATAAAAACAAAAAAATGGAAATTTCTAATTTAAATAATATTAATGTTATAAATGCTAAAAAAATAGATTATTCTAAAATAAATAAAAATGCAGATGAATATTTTTATGATGATAGTATACCAATAATAATATCTTCAATAAAGAATGATATTAATTGTAATGAAAAATCAGAATATTTAAAAAGAAATAGTAGTCTAAATAATAGTTTAAAAAGAAATAACACTAGAAAAAATTTTTCTAAAATTTCAGTGATTCAAAAAGAAGAAAATACATTAACTCAACAAATTCATAGAAATTCACTTTCAAACAATTTTCAGAAAAATAATTCTAAAGAAAATAGCAAATTAATAATATATGAAAATGAAGAGGAAATTTTATTTGAATATTTAAGTCAAATTGGTATGGAAAAATACACTTCATTATTAATAAATGAAGGATTTGATGATATTACAATGTTAATAGAACAAATGAAAGGAAAGAAAGCAATAATGGATAATGATTTAAAGAATATAGGAATCTTAAAAGCTGGTGATAGAGCAAAAATATTAATTAAATTTCAATTAGATTCAAGAGATTCAGATTTTAAATTTTGTTCTAATCTTGATGAAGATTCAATATTTCATAATGCTGAAGATGATAATTATAAAAATGATATTTATTTAAATTCACTTTATAAATGGCTTGAATCTATAAAATTAAAAAAATTATTTAATAATTTTTATGAACAAGGATATCATAGTTTAGATTTATTATTAATTCAAATGTTATCAAAAAATCCAATAACTGAAATAATTCTCAAAGATGATTTAAATATTGATAAATATGGATATAGATTAAGATTATTAAATAAATTATTAGAAGATTCTCCTATTTATCATCAAAAAAATAAAATTTTAATTACAAATAGTTCACAATTATCTAACAATGTATATTTTGAAAGAGGTTGTGAAAGAACTACATCTTGTAATTGCATTATATATTAAGAATATTATATATTATTTTTTCTTTTAATAAATAATTAATTTAATTTAATAATATTATTCCCTATATAATTTTATTTATTATAATATAAAATTATTTTCAATAAATTTTTTTAAATATGACGACAAAGCCAAATTCAGGAAAAATAAAAAATGTAAAAATAAAAGAAGAAAATGAAAATAAAAACTTATCATATAAATTTATTCATCATCAAACAAATACTCCAAATTCTTGTGTAACTTTAGATTCTGCTACAACATTAGAAAAAGATAATTTAGAAGAAAATGGTTGAGATATAGAAAAAAAGGGTTTTATGAATAATATTTCTCAAAGATCAACGTTTCAAAATTTACCAATAAATAGAAAATGGAAAGTTCTTATAAATACAGTATTGATTGTAAAAAAATTAAGAAAAATAAAAACTCAAGTTTCATCAATTGAAAATTTTGATTCAATTTTTGAGCATTTATAAAAGGAAAAAAAATTAAAAGAAAGAAAACAAAGATTATTAAATAAAGATAATGAAAGATATCCTCAAATGGATTATATTATAGATCAAATTCAATTATTTCAATTAATAGAATATGGATATGATAAATATGAAGAAAAAATTAAAGAATTCATTCAAAAAAATAATTTTGTAAATGAAATAAATTATGAAAAAAATTATAACGATTTTTGGGGATTGGGGATTGGGGATTGGGGATTGGGGATT
>JAJJKW010001982.1:0-18835 GCA_023805745.1 Isotricha sp. YL-2021b | reverse complement strand
CATCAAGAATAGTAATATCTCTACAATTATTGATTTCCACTAAAAGTTTTTTATCAGCGTATTTTTTATAGCAAGATGGACAGAATAAGAAACCAGGCCTTGTTTCTTTGCCACAAGCAATACATTTAGCGACACCCTTTTGTTCTTTTTCTTCTTTTTTAGGTTCGACATAATCTTTATTCAAGATTTTGCCTGTCGCTTTATCGACAAATAGGCCTTTTTCATTAATTTCAATTTTACCCGCTTTTAGTTCGTCAGCGTGTTTGCCACACAATAAATCCTTACGAGCATTTCCCATGTAAACACGAGTTAGCTGTCAGCAAATAGGACACAATAATTTATTATCAGACATACAAAAAATCCTCGTTTTTAATTGTATATTGCACATTTAAATGTTGCAATAGCGCAAAAAAAACTCAAACAATATCGTAGTGTTCAAATAAGCCGTTATTTACAAAGAGTGATTATTTTCTTCAGAAAAGACAAACTCAACTATATAAGCGATTCACAAAGAGAAATATTCTTTTCTTTCTAAAAGAGAGATTGGTGTATTATCGACAAAAAACTGAACTCTATAGTATTTGCCATAATCAGTAATTATTTTGCCCATGCTTCCTTTAGGTATACTTATGCCAGAAGTCTGATCAACAATGTCACGAAGAAGCAAGACTGTTTGACCAGCTATTGTTTCATTTGTGTCTTGATGATTATTTTCTTCTATTTCTTCGATTCTTTCTTTCTCTTCTTCGGCTTCTTCTAGATGCCCACCATATGACACGAAAAGTAACCCTAGAGCAGGACCGATAATGATGCAAGCTATAAAGATTATGATATAGAGAAAAATGAATAGAATTTGATTAGCCTTAGCCAAACTTGAAACGTTTATAAAGAAGGCGATTAAATCACCAATCGCACCAGCAATAAAACTGATTATCAAAAACCATCCAACAAATTTAAAATATTTTGCCATATGTTTACCTTTATCTACTTGTTCCTCAACTTATCATATTCTTCGATTGTAATTTTGCCTTCAGATAGAAGTTTATGAAGTAATTCAGTATTATCGTCAGTGCTCTCTTTTTCGTGATCTTGTCTTGGTTTATTTCTCTTATAGTTTGTGGTTGAAATCAAATTGACAAGACTGATTATCAACGAGAACAAACAAACAGCAGTACAAGTTAGACCAATGGCAGTGGGACAACAATCCTCTGTGCGGTTTTTGCGAGAAGAACAAGAAAGCGGATGGCACTAAATACGACATCTATCAAGACGGATTGAAGATCTATACGACCATTGACTCGCGCATGCAACGCTACGCGGAAGAAGCAGTAAGCGAACACATGCAAGAGCAACAGAAATCTTTCTTCAGGGAATTGAAGCGCAAGAAGAACGCACCGTTTTCCCGCTCGCTCACACAGGCCGAGATCGATGGTATCATGAGTCGTTCGATGCGTCAAACAGATCGTTACCGAATGATGAAGAAAGCAGGCTGTAGTTCCGACTCTATCCACACGGCTTTCATGACACCGCGCGAAATGCAGGTCTTCACCTACGACCGCGGCATGATTGACACCGTGCTTTCTCCGTACGATTCTATCAAATGGCTGAAGAGTTATCTACGTTGCGGATTCATGTCCATCGATCCGCACACGGGTCATGTGAAGGCATACGTAGGCGGACCTAACTTCGCGCATTTCCAATACGACATGTGCACCAAAGGCAAACGACAGGTGGGTTCAACGGTGAAGCCGTACCTGTACACCTTGGCGATGGATGAAGGCATGTGGCCATGCGAGACCTGGGTGTACGACTCGGTTGTTGTCGTTCTGCCCAACGGCGACCGTTGGGTTCCGCGTGACACGCACGCGAAACACTGGGGGGACACCGTTACCCTCACCTGGGGACTAAAAGAATCCTCCAACTGGATGGCCGCTTACCTGATGACTCTTTTCACACCGGAACAACTCGTGAAGATGATGCAGTCCTTCGGTATCCAGGGTCAGTTGGATCCGGTGGTGTCGCTCTGTCTGGGTCCGTGCGAGGTGAGTGTGGAGGAGATGGTCGATGCATACACCACCTTTGCGAACAAAGGTATACGAACCGAGCCGTTATACGTGACGCGCATTGAGGATAACAAAGGCAATGTCATCGGTACCTTCAGTCCTCGGACACATGAGATCATCAGTGAGACAACCGCTTATAAGATGATTTATATGCTGCGCGCCGTACTCGATCACGGAACGGGAGTGCGTACCCGCTTCAAATACGGCATTACCGCACCGATGGGTGGTAAAACCGGCACAACAAATAACAATTCCGACGGATGGTTTATGTGCTTCACACCATCGTTGGTATGCGGCACTTGGGTCGGTGGCGAAGACCGTGGCATACATTTTGATAACATGGCTGAGGGACAAGGAGCCTCCATGGCATTGCCAATCTGCGCGCTGTACATGCAGAAAGTCCTGGCAGACAAGGAGTTGGGTTACAGTCCTGACGAGCAGTTTGACGTGCCAAGCTGGTTCGATCCCAATGAAGGATGCAAGTAAAGTGAAAAGTGAAAGGTGAAAGGAACATATATAGGAGATTGTTGGGGCTGATTGTCCTTTCAATTTTCCATTTTCAATTCTCAATTTGCTTCGCGCAGTTGAACACCGATCGTATCACAGCGATCGGACGTAATGCGTTGTACTTCGAGGACTATGTACTGTCTATCCAGTATTTCAATCAGGTCATCCATCTCAAACCGTATTTAGCCGAACCCTATTTCTACCGTTCCATCGCCAAGATTCAATTGGAGGACTATCAGGGCGCATTGCGTGATTGCAATGCAGCTATTGAACGCAATCCGTTCTCTCCGGGTTGTTATTACGCCCGCGGTTACATATACAGGCAATTGAACCAGTTGGAGTTGGCAGAGAAGGATTATACTGAAGCATTGCGTTTCTCGCCGGAGAACCGCACCTATATGATTTTACGCGCAGACACGCGCGCGCTGATGAAGCATTACGATGAAGCACTGGAAGATATTGACCAGTTGTTGCGCCGCGAACCCCAATCCGCCTCAGGTTGGAGTGAACGCGGACGTGTATGTATTCTCAAAGGCGATACCATGCCTGCCTTAGACGCTTTTTCAGAGGCTGTCAAGTACGACAAGACGAACCCTGCAGCATGGTCGGCATTGGGTGTGACCAATCTGATGCTAAATCGTGAAGACGAAGCCTATGCACAATTGACCCAAGCCATCAATTTAGGTTCCAAATGGGCCGGCGACTATATCAACCGTGGTCTGTTGCATTACCGCCGTCATAACTACCGCGGGGCGCTGGCAGATTATGACCAGGCGGTGAAGATTGCCCCCAAGGAAGCAGACTGCTATTACAACCGCGGAGTGATGCGGCAGGAGGTGGGAGATTACAACCGCGCCTTGGAGGATTTCAACAAAGCCATAGACCTGGAGCCGGAGAAAGTAGAGATGCGTTACCAGCGTGCTTTGGTGGAGATGCAACTCAAACAATGGAAAGATGTCGTGCGTGACTTAGACTCCCTCATCGCCCGCTATCCGTATTTTCTGCCCAGTTACTATTTAGCGGCGCAAGCCAAGACGCAACAAGGCAACCAAGCAGCTGCCTATCGTTACAGACAGAAAGCACATGACCTGGAAGCGCGCAAGGATGCTATACAAGCACAGCAGGCCGCGCAACCGAATACGGAGATGGTCATCGCTGACGCCCAACCGCAGAAAAAAGACTATCGGAAGGCATTCTCTGCAACCGCGGCACAGAACCAGTCCGAACCTACGGAAGACGAGCAAAAATACGGATCACAGACCCGCGGAGCGGTGCAGAAGAAATACCAGAACGTCGTCAACGAACCCAATATAGTGCTCAGTTATTACCCGCAGGACATGAGTCTGAGACGCACCAACTATTACCATCCGTTGGTAGAGTCTATGAATCGTCATGAGATTCTTCCTGCAGCCCTGAAGTTCACCTCTCAGGAGTTGACACTTACGGCAGATATGGTTGATTTTCATTTCTCGGAGATTCGTCGTCTGACCCAGCAGATGGACCAAGCGGACGACATGTCATTATACTTGGCTCGCGCCATGGAGTTCGCTGTGATCAAAGACTATGCAAGTGCGGTGGACGACTGCACCAAAGCGTTGTTGTTAGCAGACGGAAGCACAGAACCAATAGTGGTCTTCTGCCGCGCTAACTGGCGCTACCGGATGACGGACCCGGACTATGAACTGATCTTGCGCGACTACGATCATGTACTGCGCCTACGCCCCGACTTCACGTTCGCCTATTACAACAAAGCGAATATCCTCTGCGCCAAGCGTGAGTACCAAGAGGCCATCAAACAATACACCAAAGCCATCGAGTTGGACAATGACTTCGCCGAAGCATATTTCAACAGGGGACTTACGTATGTCTATACCGGTGACACAGAGAAAGGACTGGCCGATTTGAGCAAAGCCGGAGAATTAGGAATTTACCAAGCGTATAATATGATTTCACGATTCAAATGAGCAGGAAACGGATCATAGTAGTATGGATGCTTTGCGCCCTATGTTTTATGGAGGTGCAGGCACAGGTATTGTATGAGATCAGCGGTCGGTCCACCAAGCAGAAATCGTACATCCTGGCAACGAACCGCCTGGTGAATATGCAGTTTCTGGATACTATCCCGAACGTGTTCAAGTGTTTCAGTAAATGCCGGAAGGTAGTGACGGAGTTTGCGATGCAAGACTATGAAGCGTTGGCGGCATTACGGCAGGCAGCTATTCTACCCGACTCCGTCAAACTATCCAATTTCTACAGTGAGAGCGAATATGAGTATATTGACAACTCTCTGCGAATCAATTTAGGAATGGGATTGGACAAACTATGCCGCATGAAGCCCTCGTATCTGACAGAGATGTTCCGCACGGAATTGATGAAACAGTGGTTGCATTACGATGAACAACATTCGATGGAGAGTTTCTTCGAGTCAGTAGCAGCGGAACGGGATATCCCTGTAGTGGGACTGGATAATATCGGTGAAACGATGTACATGCTCTTCGACCGCGAACCCTTCCACTGGCAATGCCAGGAGTTACTGAAGGTGATGGAGTATCCGGAGAACGAAGTGAAGCAGGAACGGGCCATCAAAGAGATGTACCTCAACGGCCGCTTGGCCGACATTGCATACCAGGTAGAAGGCCCAAACAACAAAACGAGTATCTCTTATTCGGACTATAAGGTGTATTGCCAGCGGAATAAGGAGTGGGTGAAACGACTACAACCCTTACTTGCCCAAGGTGGCTGTTTTATTACGCTCAACGCCATCTACCTGGGTGGAGAAAAGGGCTTGTTGGAACAATTACGATCAGCCGGATACCGTGTAAGACCGGTTAACAGAGTTTTAAAAATTAACAAAAATAAGGTATGAAAAAAGTATTTATGTTTTGTGTACTGGCCTTGATGTCAGTCGCAGCCATGAACGCTGCCGAGCGCGGCAAGTTTATTCACGTGGACAGTTCTGTAAACAAGAACCTCAAGCCCCAAATCGCTTTTTGCCAAGAGCATAAAGACGGTCAGGACGTTACAACCTTACTTGTCAAGACAGTCAACACCAATGAGTTCAACGAGTTCACAGACGCCTCTCGTATCCTCATTAAGTTCGCCGACGGCAAGAATGTCCGCCTCAACCGCGTGGCCGGCAGCGAGGTGAAGAAGAACAAAGTGACGGAAAAAGTAGCACGTGCGACTATCACCAAGTATTGGACCGAGACGACTTATGAAGTTTCACCGGAGGTCATTGCCAAACTCGAAGGTGGTTCAACCATTACGAAGATTCGCGTGGTCTATAAAGAGAACGATGCCAAGGACTATGACATCGCCGAAGGTTATCAGGCGAAGATGGCAGCTGATCTGTTGAAGTCATACCAAGAGGCCAGTTTGGCAAACCGTAAGAATAATACGGACTTAAGTGACGACGATTTCTAAGGTGAAGAGAAGTATTTTCATCGTTCTCTCCCTACTCTGCTGCGCGCTGGCTAATGCCACAATAGGTATGCGGGAGTTAGGAGACTCATTAACCGCCTACACCGGTTTTTCCAGTGTATGGTCTCCTTCCGTGCGGGTCAAGCAACTACGCGTAAATGGCAACAATGTAACCGTACGCACCAATCTCACTCTTCATGACGTACGTTGGACACCGAAGAACATTGCGGAAGTCAAGCGGCAAGTGAGTATGTGGGTGTTGGGTCATCCGGATGGTAACGTGAGTCTTTTCACCGGAAAGGCCAATATAGAAGAGTTGGTAACAGATCTGGCGAAGGGAATCATACCTGTCGGAGAACAGAAAGACTTGACGGAACGCAATATCGCGTTATGGCCGAGTCATGGCATGTACTACAACGCTGATCGCGACGAGTGGATATGGCAACGTGCCACCTTATGGACGACGGTGGAGGACCTCTACAGCCAGGAGTACGTGAAGCTTATCCGTCGCATGTTAGAGAACGCGGGCGCCACCGTACATATGCCCCGTGCCGGATTGGAAAACCAGGAAGCGGGTGTCTCGGGTATGCCACGCTGGGCAGAAGGCGCACGGTACTGGTTACAAGGCAAGGGGGTCGATTCCACTTTGTGGAATCTCTATGACGGCAATGAGTACAAAGATGATATGAAATGCCGGCCGTTGTGGGTAAATGCGCTGGATTCTCCTATAGACCTCTGCCTGGCGTTCCACACGGACGGGCAGGACAGCGGCAACGACAGTACCATCATCGGAACATTGGTTATCTATACCGGCAAAGATGATGAGGGCCGTCATGAGTTACGCGACGGAAGGAACCGCGAGCAGGTGAATCGTAACTTGGGCGATTATATCCAGACGCAGGTGACGGAAGACCTGAAACGTCTCGCACCGGAATGGACACGCCGCCAACTCAAAGAAGCCAATTACTGCGAGAGCCGTGTACCCGTTGTACCGAGTGTCATTCTTGAACTGCTGAGTCATAAGAACATGGCGGATATGCGGTACGGATTAGATCCGAAATTCCGTTTTGCAGCTGCACGCGCGGTATATAAAGGTATATTGCGTTACTTGAACGGCAAATCGGCCGTTGTACAACCTCTGCCGGTAGAGCAGATTGCGATTGACGCCAAAGGACTGCTGCGATGGGAAGCCAAAGAGGACAGTATCGAGCCGAATTCCAAGGCTACGTATTACATGGTCTATATCCAGCAAAACGGTGGCGAATGGGATGTACAGCAAGTCAATAAAGGCTGTCAGTTACAGACGACTCTCCAACCCGGCGTAAGGTATAATTACTACGTTGTAGCCGGTAATGCCGGCGGTCTGAGTTTCCCGAGTCCGATGGTCAGCGCCTATATCAGTGAACAAGCAAAAACACCTGCCGCGCTTATCGTGGACGGATTTAATGACGTGTATGGTGTGGAGTGGTTCGCCGACTCTACTTTCGCCGGAATAGTGCCGGGCAGTTATGCCTGTGAGGATGGTTTCAGTTGTGCATATATCGGTGCACAATGGAATTTCCGTCGTTCCGATGAGTGGATCAATGACGATAACTGCGGCTGGGGATCTTGTTACCGCGACCACGCCGGACAGATGACGGTAGGCAACACGCATAACTGGAGTGCCCTGCACGGTAATACCCTGCAAGCCATGAGAATCAGTTATGTAAGTACAACGGAAGGGTTCGCACGGATTGACAGCACCTATACATTGGTGGATGTTGTATGCGGACGGCAACTTCAGCCGCTGAACGAACGTACACGGGCGCAGTTAACCGACTACTTACGCCAAGGAGGCAAACTCTTACTCAGCAGCGACCACCTCAGTACCGTGGATCCGCAATGGTTAAAAACGAACCTGCATGCCTCGTACTACGCGAAGCAGGCGACAAGGAGCGGACGTATCCTCATTCCCGGACACCGTTCCTATCAATTGTTTCTGGAGCCGAACGAAGAGCAACTCTTCACCTGTACACCCGAAGGGCTGAAACCCGAAGGGACGGGTGCCAAACGGCTGGCGGAATATCTGGATATGCGTTGCGGAGCGTCCGTGGGTTATACAAATGCGGAGGGTGTACATACTACCCTCGTGTATGGTTTTCCTCTGGAAGCCATCCGTAACTATGAGAGTATATACAAACACTCTGTCGAGTGGTTATTGAGCAAATGAAAAAGAAGAACTTACCTGTATTCGAGCACGTAGAGATCAGCGGTGTAGCCGCGGAAGGCAAGGCGTTGGTGCGCATCAACGACATCGTCACCTTTGTCCCTAACTGTGTGCCGGGAGATATTGTGGATTTGCAGATCACGAAGAAGAAACACTCCTTCATGGAAGCCAAAGTGCTGCGGGTAGTTGAACCGAGCAAGGTTCGCTGCGAGGCACGCTGCAAGCATTTCGGTGTATGCGGTGGTTGTAAATGGCAAATCCTACCTTATAGCGAGCAGTTGAAATACAAACAGCAACAGATCGTGGACAACCTCACCCGTATAGGCAAGATTGAATTACCGGAGATCAGTCCTATTCTGGGTTCGAAGCATATATACGAGTATCGCAACAAGCTGGAGTTTACCTGCGCGGATCGCAAATGGTTTCCTTGGGAAGTCATAGAGGCAGCCGGCGGCCTGGATCAAGTGGATAGCAGCTACGGTCTCGGTTTTCACATCCCTAACTGCTTCGACAAGGTGCTGGACATCGAGGAATGCCACCTCATGCCGGATATCAATAATCGCATCCGTAATTCCGTGCGCGAGTATGCACGGACGCACGGACTCACGTTCTATAACGAACACACGCACGAGGGACTGCTGCGTACACTCATTCTGCGCAACAACCATAAGGGCGAACTGATGCTTATTGTATCGTTCGGCGCCAGTTTGGAACTGGAGCAGAACCGCATTGCGGCACACAGTCTCCTTGAGTTCCTGCACAATGAGTTTCCGGAAATCATCTCCCTACTCTATGTGGAAAATCTCAAGTACAACGATACCATCGGAGACCTCGATGTCAAGACCTATTCCGGTCAGGACTTTATCATCGAACAGATGGAGAATTTGCAGTTCAAAGTAGGTCCCAAATCGTTCTACCAAACCAACACCGAACAAGCCTACGAGTTATACAAAGTAGCCCGCGATTTTGCAGAACTGACCGGTAAGGAACTGGTCTATGACCTCTACACCGGTACGGGCACTATTGCCAACTTCGTGGCACGTCAGGCCAGACAGGTCATCGGCATTGAGTATGTCCCCGAGGCGATAGAAGACGCCAAAGTCAATTCGAAGATCAACCATATAGAGAACACCCTCTTCTTCGCAGGAGACATGAAGGATATTCTGAATGATGCATTCGTGGCCCGGTACGGCCGGCCGGATGTCATCATCACCGATCCTCCCCGCGCAGGAATGCATGAGGATGTAGTGAATGTCATTCTGAATGCCGCTCCGAAACGCATCGTCTATGTGAGTTGTAACCCCGCTACGCAGGCACGTGATCTGGCTTTACTCGATGCCAAATACCGCGTCACGAGAGTGCAACCCGTAGATATGTTCCCTCATACCCAACATGTAGAAAACGTCGTTCAATTGGAATTAAGATGATAGCTTTAATGATTTTGTTACATGTTTATTTCGTGAGTTTCACGGATAAACCGGAGAAAACCGCTCCCCAATTATCCCCGCGTGCAGTGGAGCAACGTGCCAAGTGGAATATCCCTACCGATGAAAGGGACTATCCTGTGAGCCCGATGTACCTCAATAACGTACGCGATGCAGGCGGAAAAGTGTTGCATTGGAGTCGTTGGTTCAATGGTGCAACCGTAGAGATGGATGAAACGACTGCCGCCAAAGTGGCAGCGCTGAAGTGCGTGACAAGTGTAGAGATGACACGCGATGACAGCGAACCGAATTATTACCTGCCGAAACGCCTTGCGCGCAAGAGAGAACAAGCCGTAGAGGCCACCCAGGCAGAGACGGACGCACAGTTGGCGTTGTATAACTTACAACCTTTGCACGAAGCGGGATTCGAGGGGCAAGGTATTCTCATGTGCGTTTGTGACGGGGGTTTTTATAATGCCAACACGGTAGCCTGTTTCCGTCAGAAAGAGTTGGAACTCGGTCATTTTGACTTCACGGATGATGACAAGTACGGGTACTCGTTCTATGGTAGCGAAGGCGAGCATGGAACGGAGTGCTTGAGTGTTATTTCCGGTATTCGTGAGGACTTCTACGGGGCTGCCACCAAGACACAATATTACCTGATGCGCTCCGAAGAGAACGACACCGAGAGTCCGAAAGAGATGGACAACCTGATAGCCGCTCTCGAGAAAGCCGACTCTCTTGGCGTGAATATCTTCTCCTGCTCATTAGGCTACTCCAAGTTTGACAATTCCTCATGGGATATTCCCAAATCGTCTTTTGACGGTAAGAGTACGCGTTGCAGTTATGCCGCTACCATCGCTGCTCGCAAAGGTATGCTGGTATGTATTGCCGCAGGTAATGACGGCGACGAAGAGGGCAATCCTCCTCACACACTTGGTATTCCGGGAGACGCAGACAGCATTCTGACCGTAGGGGCCGTCAAGACCGACAGCGTGGCGGGTTATTTCTCCAGTTACGGTCCTTCTTCCGACGGGCGTATCAAGCCCGAAGTATGCGCGGTAGGTGTGAAAACAACGTTGGTGAATCATTCCAATGCCATTGTACGCGCCAATGGTACCAGTTTTGCCACACCTCTCTTAGCCGGTTTTGCAGCTGCACTATGGTCCGCGCTACCCGACGAGAACGCCATGCAGATACGCGAACGTATCCTCCGTTCTTCGGATCGCTACAACACCCCTGACACGGAGCATTACAAGTACGGTTACGGTATCCCGGATGCTTGGAAGGCATACAAAATGGATACACCGACCGGGCTGGAAGATCCCACCTCCGACTCCTCTCTGAAGGGAAGAGCCATCAAAGTCCTTCGCGACGGACAACTGTTGATCCGTAAGGGAGAGCGTGTGTATAACGCACAAGGGCAGGGTGATTTCTCAAACCTTTTCGACTCGACGATGGTATCAATTGCCTATTTGAACGCTGATATATTCTCAATGGCAACTGTTAACAAAACAAAGCTAACTATCTTTGAGCCTATCACCATCTTTATACCAGATTCTTCGCAAAGAGACCAGTTTGCGGTATCGCTGATGCGCTATATTGCTAATCCAGAGACGAACTTCGAACAAATGTTCAGCGAGAAATACGATTTCTTTTCTACGATGTTTGAGTATCTGATAAAGGACTACAACAAAGATGGTGGTGGTAAATATGCTGAATATTACACGCCCCGCTCCATTGCGCAGATTATGGCTCGCCTGCTGGTTGGCAACGACAAGGAGAATCTGCGTGGAGTCACCTGTTGCGACCCGTCGGCGGGGTCAGGAACGCTTCTGATGGCATTGGCTCATGAGATAGGTGAAGACCGCTGTACCATCTATTCTCAGGATATTTCGCAAAAGTCCTCAAAGATGCTGCGCTTAAACCTGATTTTAAATAATTTGGTTAGCTCCATCCAAAACATCATACAGGGCAATACCTTACTTCGTCCAGGTCATAGGGAGGCAGACGGCTCGCTAAAGAAGTTTGACTATATCGTGTCGAATCCTCCTTTCAAACTAGACTTCCCTGATGAACGCGACGCTATAGCTACAGACACATTGCGCTTTTGGGCTGGAGTGCCAAACAAGCCAAAAGAAATAAATCCAGATAATTTATTTAATGTTTCCTTAAAATTTTGGTATAATTATTATAATGAAGAATATGGAGATTATTTGCTTGATAAATATGATGCAATATTATTAGAAAAATGTGATATAAATAAACATTTTGGGGAATACAAAAATTATTTTAAATCTGTTTTAAATATTCAAACATTCATATGTCCTAAAGAAAGATTAAATAATCAAACTTTATATGGTATATATGGCGATAATAAAGAATTTTCATTTTATCATTTATATTTTTCAAAATGTAATTCTTCTGAAAATAAAAATTGTATAGAAAAAGATATAAGCAATAGATTATTAGAAAATGCCTATTTAGATATGTTATATGTAGATTATTCTATAGATAACTTCAATATGTCAGATATGAAAAAAATATTAATTAGAAGAGAAAGATTTGGAATTTCTTCTTCAGTTTATAAAAGAATTTGGTTAAAATACAGAAATATAAAATATTTATCTGATAATGGAGTAATTTTAAATTCGAAAAAAATAACTAATTTTCATCAATTTGATTCAGTAAGAATTGATACTGATTTTAAAGATATAGATAATTCAGATGAACCTGGAACTTTTCTTACAGTAAGTATTGGAAATAGTGGAAATGTTGCTGTTTATAATAGAAAATATTTAAAATTTCAAGACTATTTAGCTACTATAAGTGGAATTATTAAATTTGTATCTTTTTTCATTAATATTATAAATCTGAATAATTCAAAGAATTCATATTATATTAGATTTATTAAAAATTTTATTGTTGAAAAACAAACAAAAAAAATTCCTTTGAAAGGAATTTCAATTAATAATAAAAATGATTTATCAAAAACACAATTATTAAATCATTTGAATAAACAATTGTATTTGGAAAAATTATATCAAAAAAAACAACAATCCATTGAGCAAGAAATAGAAGAAAAAATAATATTTAAAAGAAGTTTTATTTCTTATTTTTTGCCTTTGAATTATATTTCAAAAAAAAAAGAAATTATATCTCTTATTCAAAGATACATAAATATTATTAATGATAAATTAAATATAAATAAAATTTTAAATAAACTGGAAAAACTTGAGAAATTAAAAAATTCTTTTACAAAATTAACATTATCACAAAATAATAGTTTATTCAATAGAACCCCTACACAACTTAATAATTATATAAATGAAAAAAAATTAACAATTTACTAAAGGGAAAAATAGGATTTTTAATTATGTATAAAAAATTTTTGTAAATAATTTTCATATTTGAAAGAAATATAGAAATTAATTATGAATAAATATTATAAATATTCCATTACCTTATTATTTGAATAACATATTCTGTTTTTTAATATATAATTCAAAAAATAAATTCAATATTGTTCTGATGAAAATTTAATGAAGAAATAAAAGATATTGTTTTAATTATTATAAAATTTTTCCAAATTGAACAATTTCTTATTTTATAAATATGGAAAAATAAAGAAAAAAATATAGAAAATTTAAAAAAAAATATTCTCAATTATATAAAAGTTAAAAATTAAACATTTATTTTTTTTATAATTAAATTAAATTTAAAAAAACAAAAAAAAAAAAATGCAACCAATAAAATTCGAAGGTTACAAACCATATACATTTCCAAACGGAGACAAATATGACGGTACATGGAAAAATGGATTAATGGAAGGCAATGGAAAATATTTTTATAATAATGGAAATAAATATGAAGGAGAATTTCAAAATGGTAAATTTGAAGGAAAAGGAATATTAATATGGAAAAGTGGAAATAAATATGAAGGAGAATTTAAAAATGGAATAATTTCAGGATATGGAAAAAAATATTATATAGATAATAATATATATGAAGGAAATTGGAAAAATGGAATAAAAGATGGAAAAGGAATAATGTATTATCCAAGTGGTGCAAAATATATTGGAGATTGGAAAAATGATATTAGAGATGGAAATGGTGTTTATTTTTGGGATAATTTAAATAGATATGAAGGAGAATTTAAAAATGATTTTATTGAAGGTAAAGGAAAAATGTTCTATGATAATGGAGATATTTATGATGGTTATTGGTATCATAATATTAGGGATGGAAATTGTATTTATTATCATAATGATGTTGGAAAATGGAGAAAAGAATTTTATCAAAAAAATGAATTTATTAAAGCTTTAAGTGATTTTTTTACTTAATTATTTTATTTTTTTATTGCAATAAAAAATACACATTTATATATTGTTTCTTTTAATGAATTTTCATTTGATGAATAAGGACTTTTTATTATTTTTTCTTCTTTTATTTCAAAGTTATATTTTAATATTATTTTCTTTAAATCTTCCCATGATAATTCTATCGAAATTTCATTTTCTATTCCATTAAAATGATATAATAAGGGTCCTACATTAATCCAAATACCTTCTTTTTTTAAACTATTATATATTATTTCGATAAATTCAATTATATTATTTGCAGTATCAATGAAAAAACTTGTTACTATAGAATTATAATAATTATTTTTTTCTTTTATAGATAAAACAAAATCACCAGGAATTAATTCAAATTTACCTGAACATTTATTTAATTCTTCTTGAATATTTTCATCAGGTATTAAATATATTTTAAATGCATCTTCTTCTTTATATAAATTATTAAAAGAATGAATATATGGTTGAATTGAAAATTGGTTTTTTGAAATATTTTCATTAAGAAAATAATTTGAACAAATAAGCATAAAATAACTAACTTCAATTCCATAAGTATTAAATCCTAATTTTGCTAATTCATATAATAATCTTGATAATCCTGTTCCTGGTAATAATATTTTTATATTATTTCTATTTTTTATATCTGGAAAATATATTTTTAATGATTCAATAATTGGATTATAAGTTAAATCTCTTTCTTTTTTTCCTTCAATTGACCAATCTCTTATAAATAAAGAAAGAGTTGTTCTTAATTTTTTTATATCTCCTTTTTTAGTTTCTTCTATTTTATTATCAAATAAATATTTATATTTTTTAACTATACTATTTAAAAAATTATTATTTAATGATATTGCTTTTTTCAAATTTTTTATTCTTGTTTTATAATCAAAAGGCATCATCTTTAAATAATGTTCTCCTATTGTTTTAAAATCATTTTCTATTTTTTCTACATCATTTAGAGAATTTTTTTCATAATTAAAAAAAGACAATAGAATATTTTTAAAAAAACTATTTTGTGAATTATCCATTTTTTAAATATTTAGAAATCTTTATAAAAAATTAAATTTAAATTTTAAAAATAAAATTAATTATACTTAATAATCTTTATCAAAATCATGAGAAATTATCAATAATCAGGTTTTTCTTTACTTTTTATTTTTAATTAAAACAAAACAATCAAAATTATCTCTCTATCTCAAATTCATTAAAAAAAATTAATAAAAATAATATAAATATCTAATATTTTTCCTATATTATATTTAAAAATCTGATAATGATTAAATTTCTTATAAAAATGTATATATAATAAAATTTTGTAAATATTTTTATATTTTTTGATTCATCTTAATCCATATATTCTTTTAATTACAGAACTATTCACAAAACTATTATCAATTTTTAATTCAATATATATAATTTAATCATCCCATCATTTTATCTTAAAAATTGGTAAAGTGAATATCATATTTTAATTGATTTACTTATTGAAATTAATAGCAAATTTTAAAAAAAAATTGTTTCCTTTAAAAAAAGAAAACACATAAACCTTAAAAATTTAAGTTAATAATTTGAGATATTTTTAATTTTTTCTTTCCAATTTTACATATGTTGGATAAATATGGAGAAAATATTGAGAATTTTTTTAAAAATTTTCTTATCATATTTTACTCAATTTAATTGAGTTTATCTTTTTTTCTCATTTTTTTAATTTATATATTTCAAAAAATAAAGACATTTCTTTTCATTCAAATTTAAAGAAAAATTCAAAATTTATATTTTTTATTTAAATTTAAAATTAAGAAAAGGTTTTTGATTGAACAATTATCATAAAAATATAAATAGAATAATTTTTTTATTAAAAATGATATTTTAACTAATTAAATTTATGAATTAATATTTGAAAAATATATTTTTAATTTTTTTAAATAAGAGAAAAATTTTTCCCAAATTCAATAATTTGAATAATTCCACATTTATCTAAAATTATTTCTTTTTATAATATTTATTTTTTATATTTTAGACATTAATAAAAAATATTTGAAAAGAGGTGAGAAGTTTTAATAAAAAAAAAAATGATAAAAATTTGAAATATCAGAAAAGAAGAGACACAAAGTACATATTTAAAAAATCAAATTATAAACAAAGAAAAATGAATTTCTTGATATTCTGAATTAAAATAAAATGAAATTTAAAAATAAAACTTCATTGAAATAATAGAGA
This sequence comes from Isotricha sp. YL-2021b, assembly GCA_023805745.1. NCBI lineage: Eukaryota > Ciliophora > Litostomatea > Vestibuliferida > Isotrichidae > Isotricha > Isotricha sp. YL-2021b. The sequence continues at coordinate 2,640 of JAJJKW010001982.1, read as the reverse complement.
AACAACCATTTATAATAAAAATCCTTTTTGATAATAAATAAAACAATAATGTGAAAAAAATAATAAACAAATGACTTTTTTTTTGAAGATTAAAAAAATTAAAATAAATAATATTATAAAAAGGTTTCATAAAAAGAAGAAATATTAAACCATACTAAAAGGACTCTAATTATTTATAATCAAAAGAGAAAAATATTGTTGACGGATTTTATTCTTTTCTGCGAAAAAAAGAAGATATTGATAAATATGAAACATTCTAATTTGTTAATGAATTATTGATAAATCATCAATTATTTTAGATTGTAATTATTTTTTAATTTAAAAAAATTGTTCTTTATCCTATAATATTGATAAAAATTTTTTTAATGATTATTCCATATGATAACTTTCTAAAGGCTTTTAATAAATAACTATAAATTAAGATTAATTTAAATTAAAACATTTTATTAAACAATTCAATTCTATTTATTATATATTAATATTTAAATTTTATATATTATTTCTTTTCAAATAAATAATAAATTAATATATTTTTTTCAAACTTAATAATTTAAAAAAATAAAAAAATGCCAAACTTATGAATATTTAAAAGAAAAATTATCTTATTTTTCAAAAAAATTTTCATTAATTAAGATTTCATTCCTCATTTTCAACACAATTAATTATCAGATAACATATAAATTTCCTCTTTTTCAATATTATCCAAAATAATATTAGACTGAATTTTAAGGATCTATTTATTTGTTTACATTTTTTCTAATATTTAAACTTATAAAAAAGCCAAAATAAGAAATATATCTAATTAATAGAAAGACTGAATTGAAATTTAATTGATATTATATATAAATTAAAAAATAATTTGATTACTTTTCTATATTTTTTTTGATTTTAGTCCTCCAATGATGAGATTAAATTATATTGCTTTTCATTTTTTTTTTGATTGAAAAATCAAAAAAAATAGATGATAATATATAAAATATGAAAAAATTAATCAAACTAATATAAATTAATTTTTTCCTAAATTTTTTCAATTTTGGATTTCAAAAAATATTTTCATTGATATTGATATTTCTATTGATTTAAAAAAGAATATTGTTTCATTTTAAAATAATTTTCTATTCGTTCTTATAATAAAAAATAAATATATTTTTATTGAATATATATACAACTAAATATGTCTTTTTTTCTAGAATAAAAATATTATAAAATAGTTTAATAATTATTGTTTTAATTATAAAATATTATAATTTTATGATATTTATTGAAAAACTTTTAATTTTATCTCCTTTTTAAATACTTATAAATTTTATAATTAAGGCAAAGGAGTAAAATTTGACATAATAATTAAATTAATATTCTAATTTTTTTAATCCTTTTTTTTAAGTATTATTTATATTAAGTTATAAATTTTGTACAATAGTTCAAATTAAGTTTTCTAATTGATGAACAAAAACTCTATTTATTTTTTCAATTTGATTAACAATAAAAATCAAAATACTTTAAATTTAAAAACTTCATTAATTAATTTAATTATTTTAATTTTTCAAGTAAAAAAAATTGATTTAATAAAAAAATAAAAATGAAGTGTATGTATGATATTAACTTGAATTTTTATTGTGAATTATCATTATTTAAAATATAAATATCTTTTTAATTTTTTAAAATTTTTCAATTTATAAATATTTAATTAAATATCAATTTTCACCATTCTATTATAATGTTGTTTTATAATTTTAAACTTACAAACACTAATTGAATTATTTTCGGTTTCTTTTCAAATATATTTCAAAAATTTGTTTAATTTAGTTTCTTATAAAAATATCTGTAAAAAAAGAAAAAAAGAAAAGAAACAAAGAAATCAAAAAACCAAAAAAAAAACAATCAAAAAAAAAATAAAAAAGAAAAAAAAATTAAATATTCTAATAAATAAATCCTTAACAAAAAAAAACAACAATTAAGAAAAAATAGAATTCACCTTTTAATATTTAATATAATATATAAAAACTCCCAAAATATTTTTTTATGCGAAAACATTTTAAGCACCAAGGAGTCCACCAGCAACATTAGCACCAGCATCACCACCTTCAGCAGGAGGATTTTCTCCATTATTATTTTCATTATTACCTCCATCAGGGCTTTCAGGATTATCATTTTTTTCTTCTGGTTTATCAGTTTGAGCTGGGGCTTCTCCTCCTTCTTGTCCAGCTTCAGGGTATTTAGCTCTGAGATAAGCCCATAATCCAATAGCAATTACTTGGAATACAATACCAATTGCATTTGGAATCATTGTTGGTGCATTATTATATGCTATACCATAAATAAGCCACATAACTGAGTTAATTAACATAAGAATTGAAATAAGAATTGGAATTAAATTATAATTATGTGTTGAAAGTACTCTTCCTAATTTTTCTAATGTACCTGCATACATAAGAATATTGAAAATCATAGTGAAATATCCAATGGCAGCAAGATTTTTAATAATTTTATAGAAAATCCAAAAGAATTCAAGTACAAGATCAAGAGCAAGAATTATCATACCAAAGCACCATAAAACTTTTAATTCAACGAAGTAACAAAGGAAAATAAGAAGATAAATTAAAGTAATAATACCTCCAATTAAATTACAAACAAAAGATT